>CAUYON010140404.1:0-11774 GCA_963573935.1 Arctocebus calabarensis | reverse complement strand
GCCATGGCATCACAGCTTACAGCAACCTCCAATTCCTGGGCTCAAGCGAGTCTCCTGCCTCTGCCTCCCAAGTAGCTGGGACCACAGGTGCCCGCCACAACGCCTGGCCATTTTTTGGTTGCAGCCGTCATTGTTGTTTGGCGGGCCAGGCTGGACTTGAACCCACCAGCTTAGGTGTACGTGGCTGGCGCCTTAGCCCATTGAGCCACAGGTGCCGAGCCTCAAATGATTTTTTAAAGTGGAAACAACTCCAATATCCTTCAATTACTGAACGGATAAACAAAGGTGATATATCCATATATTCATACAAAGGAAATTATGTGACAATAAAAATGAAGTAGTGACACAAGCTTTAACATGGATAAAACTTAAAAACATCATGCTAAGTGAAAAAAGCTGGTCACAAAATTTCACATATAATATGATTCCATTTAGATCAAATTGTCCATAATAGACAAATCTATTGAGGCAGAAAGTATTGTAGATTAGCTGTTTCCAGGGAAAATAGCAAGCTATGGATAGTGGATACAGGATTTCTTTTTAGGGTCATGAAAATATTCTGAAATTAGATAGTGGTGGTGATTCCACAACCTTGGAACATACAGCCAGCCCTCTATACCTATGGGTTCTGTATCCATGGATTCAAGCAACCTCAGATCAAAATATTCTGGAAAAAAAATTGCATCTGTCCTGAACATAGACAGATTTTTTTCCTTGTCATTATTTCCTAACCAATACAATATAACACCTATTTATATAGCATTCACATTGTGTTATATGTCATTAAATATTTTAGAGAGGAGTTAAAGTATACCAGAGGATTTGCATAGGTTATATGCAAACATTACCTTGCTTTATATCAGGGACCTGAGCAGTTTCAGATTTTGGTACCCTCAGCAGATCCTGAAACCAATCCCTCCGGGGTGCTGAGGGATTGTACTAAAAAACACTGCATTATATACTTTAAAACAATTATTTTTAATTTTGTCATTGCATACTTTAAATAGATGAATCGTATGTGTAAATTATATTTCAATTAAAACACATTTCAGACATACAAAGGGATATAAAGAATCATATAAAATCATTTTATCTTTGTTGTTCATTGCTGTATCCCTAGAGCTTAACACAGTACAAAATCAATATTTTTCAGGCGAATGAATCACCATAGAACACACCACCATATGAAAAAATAAAATGTTTCCAATATCATTGATATTTCTGGTTTTCTCTTTGTAACCAAATCAGTGATACATTATATTACCTACTACAAAAATGGGATCATTCCTAAATAAACTGACTGATTACAAGTTAATGTCCACCTGGACATGGTAGCATGTGCCTATAGACCCAGCTCCTCGGGAGGCTGAGACGGGAGGATTGCTTGAGTCCAGGACTTCTGGGCTGTAGTGCACTATGCTGATCAGGTGTCTTCACCAAGTTCAGCATCAACATGGTGACCTCCCAGGAGCGGGGACCATCAGGTTGCCTAAGGAGGGGTGAACTGGCCCAGGTCAGAAACAGAGCAGGTCAAAACTCCCGTGCTGATCAGTAGTGGGATTGTGTCTGTGAATAGCCACTGCACTCCAGCCTGGGCAATATAGTGAGACCCTGTCCCTAAAAAAAAAAAAAAAAAATTAATGTCCAAAGAATTGCAAGCATCTCTCTGCTCTTGTCAGGCGGGGATTGCATTAGGGGTTCTCCGATAGGTTATATACACGGGAAGATACATGAGATGAGATTTATAGAGGAATTGGTTCACATAGTTATGGAGGCTAAGAAGTACCATTACAGGACGTCTGTAAGCTGGAGAACCAGGGAAGTCAGTTGCACAGCTCAGTTCAAGTCCAAGGGTCTCAAAACCTGGGAGCCACTGATGCAAGTCCCAGAGTCCAAAATCCGGAGAATCTGGTATTCTGATGTCCAAGGGCAGGAGAAGATGGGTGTCCCAGCTCAGAGAAGTACTTCTCCTTTGCCTTTTTGTTCTATCTGGAGGCAGCCAATTTGGTGACAGAAACCAGGGATAGATGTGCCCATTTTAATTATTGTACACAGGATCTGTGGTTGTGGGCCATAACTATTTGTTATTAATTCTTAAACACTTAATCTGGTGCGTGGGGCAATCCAGGATATGAAAGTCACAGATTGTTTCTTGTAGTGTCTTGTTCTGCTTCTTTATTTTAGAACTCTTTCTAGAGCAGTGGCCCTCAGACCTGGCTGCATCTGAAAAATGTTTTAAATTCCTGGTGCATGGCTGGGCAGTGGCTCATGCCTAAAATCCTAGCACTTTCGGAGGCTGAGGCAGGAGGATTGCTTGAGTCCAGGAGTTAGAGGCTGCATTGAGCTATGGTTGTGTCATTGCAGTCCAGCCTGGGGGACAGAAAGAGATGCTGTCTCTAAAATAAATTAATTAATTAATTTAATTAAATTAAAATTAAAATCCCAGTGCCAAGGCATTATCCTAGATAAATGACATCAGACCCACTTGGGAGTGGGTATTGGCTCCTATTTGAGTCCAAAGTGTCTTCAGGGCTGAGATCCACTGATATTTTATAAGAGAGGGAATTTGTAACATATTGCAAACATCAAAGTATGATATATCAAGTGGTCATTAGCTGTTTCCTTCCAGCATTCATGCATGTTGAGATTTTAAATGCTAGTTGATCTAGTAAAAGCCTAGTATGTGTCAAAATGACAAGATTCCCCAAGTGTACCACTGAGAGAAAAAACTAAGTTGCAGAACTCTATATAGCACGTGATATGCTCCCATAAACATGCACATGTAAAGCAAATTCTACCTGATATGGGTGCATATCCAGGTATGGACATTCATACAAAGATCTGGAACAAAACACAGAGAGATCATTAATGGATTAAGAGCTAGTATTTAGGGAATGACCCTGGTGTCCACACCCTTCCCAATGTTTTCTATGTATTAAATCATAGTTAACAGCCTGGGCTGCTGGTACCAAATCCTCCCAAGTTTTACAGGTCAGGAAGCTGAAGCCCAAGGGGTCAATCGCCCACAGTTTCTACATCCAGTAAGGAGCACTATCTGGATATGAACAAACCCAGTTCTGGCTCTGTGGTCCATGCTTTTGGCCATGATCCTACTATAGCAGCAGGCTTAGGTCTGAGGGCATGTGGCTTATTCAACGTGGTGGGTGAGGAGTAGGGGTCTTTTAAAGAAAAAAGAATATAACTGTATAAATATTTAATAAGGTCCTGACCAGGGTGGGTGAACTCTAAGCTTTATAGTAAGGCAACCTGTGTCTACAACCTTGTCATTTTTTTTTATGAAGAGATAGTGCCCATGCATTACTTTTACATCTAAAAATAATAACTGAAAATAAAGCCCACCACCCGGGAAAGGCCAGTGTCTCCGTATTATAAACCATGAAGTTGCCCTATCAACTTGATTAAGTTTGAGGATGTGAAATTTTCCAAAAAGAGCCAGTAGGTGATTCCAGCAGAAATTTTATGGAGAGGGATCTAGGCTAAGTGCTTGGGAGAGTTTTTATTTTTTAGCATAGCTTACTGAGGGGGCCTGCCTTTATTTCAGTAGTTAGTGACTGGTCAGGAACGTAAGTAACTAATCAAAGATCAGCAGTGGCTGTAATGTAATCTCAAGGAAGGTGCAGTTTCCAGTTCTTATTACTCTGAAAGGGCCCTGTGTACCCACAGGTGGGCAGCCGTAAGAGGCAGAGACTGCCTTGCACCATGAATAATTAACTTGGCTCCACCCAGTGAGCTAGATTCACCTCAGACCTTGTTGCTAAGTGTCACAGCTGCAGGACATAAGGCTGTGGAAGCAAGTTTTGAGTGGTTCAAGCGGAATAGTTGTTAACAACTCACCATCACTCCATGCATGATGGGATCCAAGGTAATGAAACGCGAATGCTTCAGGGGGACTTCTCTGCTACCCAGAGCTGTCTAAATGACGGTAACGCTGGGCCTCCAGGAGGCCCGGAGAAAGGATGGGGCTCATGGATAAGATCGGAATTTATTTGGTGAAAATTTTTATTTAAGATGATCAAGTAGAAGTCTGTCTTTTGTTGGCTAGGGGAAATGTGACTATTTAGAACCGTAGTGCATTGTGTTACCAGCTCATTTCAGATTGGTTTAAAACAGTGTTCAGTAAAACATTTGGCGATGACAAAAATGACAAACATTTGGCGATGACAAAAATGGCCTCTGTTAGCGCTGTCCAGTGTGGTAGCCACAGGTCACATGTGACTACTGAGTGCTTGAACTTTGCCTGGTGTGGCTGGGGAACTGAATTTTAAATTTTTGCTGGATTTTCATTAATTTAAATAGCTGCATGTGACTAGTGGTTACTGTGTTAGTATAGGCAGAGCCTTAAATAATAGATGCTGACCTCATGTTGAAGAAAATTGTAGGTTACAGTTGCCTTTATGTGTAATACTATTTGTACATTTTCTTCATTATCTCAGATACCTTGCTTACTTTTAAATGTGGTAACCCCAAATTTTCCCAGGTAATGATCACTTTAAGAAGACAAAACTGAGCTGTTTTCATTGTCCGGTTGATAATGAAAAAACCCTCCTAGGGAGGTGGAAGGCAGACCCTGAGTATCCAACCTATTACCTCTTTCCAGGAGGACTTCTTCTAGTCCTCTTTCCAACGACTTCTTGTTTTCTGAGTTTCGTCAGCCTAACCATCTCATGCATTGTCCAGAAAACATTATTTGTTGAAGAATTGTTTCTCCTTCTCTACACAGCCAAAAAGGTGACAGAGACACTCGTGTATGTAGTCAGAATAATTTAGTAGCCGTTCACAGAAGCCTCAGGCACCCTGAGGAAACTCTAGCTACAGCCTGTCATCGATCCGTTCAATCAATTATCCATTTCTATAGCACCGAGGACATTGCCTTGACAACTGGTAACTCAGAATGACACTGTCCTGGGACTGGAAATGTATTTGAATGCCCTAAAGAAGGTCCTGGTTTTATTTTCTATTCCTGCATTTCATCTCAAAATGCAACTCTAGGAAGCAAGACTCTTGGGGAAAAAATAATTTAGTTGATTGGTAGATGGGAGTATTTGCTGTGGCGACAGGTGGTCCTCTCTTCATGCAAGGTCCCATTGTGGCATTTTTTATTGTCATGGCTGTATGAAATTCATGCACAAGATTGATCTATACCAGAGTTGTACCTTTTATTTTCCACAAACTTATACCATTTAAAAAAATGAAAGAAGCTCTTTTTCCTTCTGACTTAATTCCCAGATGCCCTTGATAAAACATTGTTCAGACAGAGTACTGCTCTAGAATGAAAAAGAGCAAACAATTGACGTATCCAGCAACTCGGATAGAGCTCAAGGGCCTTATACCGAGTGGGAGAAAAGACAACTTCCCAAGATTATACAGGGAGGCCAAAACGCTCATGTGCAATGTAAAATAGAGTGCAATTTAAAATTGCACATGAACTTTGTGGACACCCTGTATACACTGTATGATTCCATTTACATATCGTTCTCAAAATGACATGATTATGGAGGTAGAGAATGGATTGCTGGTTGTCAGGAGTTAGGAAAAGGATTGGGGGGGTCTGACTACAAAGGATGACTATGCATCTTGGGGGGTAAGGGAATAGTTCTGCCTGCTGATTATCATGGTGACTGTAAGAATTTACACAAGCCCTGACCTTGTGATATAGTTACGTGGAAACATACACACACACACACACAGGAGTGAAGGTGAAAACTAGTGAAATCTGAATAATGCCTGAATTACTATTGTCAATTTCTTAGCACTGTAGTTGGTGGAAATTGGATGAAAGGTACATAGAATCTGGCTGTATTATTTCTGCAACTTTTTGTGAGTCTATAATTATTTCAAAATAAAAAGCTTTTTTAAAAAAACCCTTATTTGGAAATATTAGAAATGGAGCCTTTCAGAAATTACCTCAGAGGGAGCTGAGTTTGATGAATAAAGCAAAATGAAGAGCTAAAGCAATGTGAGAAATGATGCTGATGTCAACCAGGCACTTGCTTCGTGCCTCTTGAATTGGCATATTTAGGTCCTGGGTGACTCATTGAAAAGATCACTTTATGAAAATCAGCTGGAAAGTTGCCTCTTTTCCTCAGTTAGTTGGATTGTAAGGACTTGGTTGGAAATCAGGAAGCTGCCCTGTCAGTTAGTGAGGATGAAACTCATGGCATCCATCCAAGTTCAATGTTTATTGAAGAAGGTTTCCACCATATTTCAAATTCGTACTTAGCCATGGTTCAAATATAATTTTGTGACTTTGTATTCCATAAGAGTCAAAATGCAATAGGCGCTTAAATTAATTCCTTATCTTTGCAGCTGTGAATTGTGCTACAGTAAACATTTGAGTGCAGGTGACTTTTTGATAAAATGATTACTTTTTCTTTGGGTAGCTACCCAATAGTGAGATTACTGCATAGAACGGTAGGTCCACTTTTAGCTGTTGGAAGACTCTCCGTACTGTTTTCCATAGAGGCTATACTAGTTTGCAGTCCCACCAACAGTGTATAAGCATTCCTTTTTCTCTGCATCCGACGCCAGCATCTGTTTTTTGATTTTTTAATAATAGTCATTCTGACTGGGGTGGTATCTCATTATAGTTTTAATTTGCATTTCCCTGCTGATTAATGATGTTAAGCATATTTTCTTATGTTTGTTAGCCATCTGTCTATCTTGTTTGTGTGTATACATACACCATGGAGTACTACTCAACCCACAAAAAGAAATGAAATAATCAAGAGCCACAATCAAGAGCAACTTGGTTGGAACTACAGTCCATTATTCTAAGTACCTCAGGAATGGAAAAATAAATACCACACATTCTCGCTTATAAGTAGGAACTAAGTGATGGATACACACAGGCACAAAGACATATAAAGATCAAAGAAGGTGGAAGGGTTGAGGGAGGCAAGGAATCAAAACTCATTGAGGACAATGAACACTGTCCAGGTGGCAGGCACAGGGAAAGCCCTGACCTCAGCATTGCACAGTGTTTCTACATAACAACATTTGTAGCCCCTTAATGTTTTGAAATAAAACATGCAACAGATAATTGTTTTTAACTTTTTATCTATGAGAATAACTATGTTCACAAGAAGTTACAAAAACCATACAGAGAGGTCCCTTGTATCCTTTGCCCAGTATCCCTCACTGGTTGTATCTTACATAATTAGGGTACCATATCTAAACCACGGAAAACAGCATTTGCACATTGTGTGTGTGTAGGGCCATGACATTTTGTCACATCTGTAGATTTAGAGAGCAACCGCCACAATCAAGAGTAATTATTTTTACCCTGAATGTTTTAAGTGCTAATTAATTAAGCTCATTAAGCCTTTAATAAACTTATTTTCATGTTTGGTTAGTAGGCAGATTCACTAGGAGATGTGTGAAGTGATACTCAATTACTACGTCAAGTTGAACACATAACCAGACTAGAAAAGCTACTCCTTCAGTCTTATTTCTGATACTTTCATTTTTAATTTCACAGCTGATCTTGGGAGGGCTGATTGTAAAAGCAAAGCTGAATCTAAACCAGGCTGGTATATTATGTTACCGCTATAAAAACTTAAGCCAGGTAAAAATATGAATAACTTCCCTTAATCAACCGCCACTATCTTTATCTTTTGACTAACAAAATAAGTATTTTATATTAAATCTTGAAGAAAAGCCAAATCGCGCATATTTTTACCACAGGAGCTTATGACAATATTTTAAGCAACTTCCTAACTTTTCTATTTTTATTGGTATCAGCTTAAAAGCCATTTTAAAAGGTTCAAAGCTATTGCCTTATTTACTGTTCCTGTACATGTGTTATATTTCAAAAAAGTTTGTAAGTTTCTGGGAACCAGTTCCGAGGCACTGTCCATAATGCCTTGAACAAAGTACACACTCATGAAATATTTGCCGTCTAATTGTTCAGGAGCTGGGTTCACTTGAAAGAGAAAAAGAAGGCTGCCGTAATTAGGATGACTGTGACCTCAGTCATCTCACTATCTGTTAGATCATCCAGACGTCCAGTGTGATCACTGCATGGTAAGCTGACGATACAGATTCTAGGGTAAACATTTTCAGCAGGTGCCATCAAATTATTTCACTTGATTTCTGCTTGATTCAAGCACTATCTAATGTGAATGATTCCATGGGGGTCTTAGAGGCTGGCTCAAATTACTGTTTTATCTTTTTTAAAAATCACTGTCATCTGGAGGAAATGAAACTCTATTTGCCCATCCACATTGTTTTCCAGACAGTCAGGATTCTGACAGGTGAGCTTTGCTCTCTTTCTTTGTGTCAGAATTTGACTTTTTCTAGTGAGTGGAACAAGAAGTCACCCTCAATACAGGTGACTCAATACAACTCAGAAGGTGAAGGTTTGTTCTCTTTCAGGGGGTAGATCCCTTCTCACAAACGCCTGGCTCTGTTCCTATTACCACACTCAGTTGAATTTTTAAATGGTGACATTTATTGATGAAAATGATTCTAGACCATAGTAATCATACTATAATCAAAGGCATTTGGCCAAAGGACACATGAACAATACCACTGTGGTCTGTAGCATTTACTGGGAAATAAACTGTGGTTTGAATTTTGATTTCTAACCTTATATGTCGGATGGTTCAAATCCAGATGATTACACATCATGTGATACTTGACAAGGGTCATTCTTAATTTATGAGGATTAACAGCATTATTTTTTAAGTGATATAAAACCATATATAACGTGTTATCCAAGTATTGTTTACACACACACACTCACACATGCACAGGAGTGGGGAAGACCAGAAAGAATTTTCCAAATGAAAATAATGGTAATTTCTAAACACCGGTATGATAGATGACTTTTATTCTTCTATTGCATTTTTCAAGAGCATCTAAAATCAAAGTGTAATTCTTTTATAATCAGACAAAAAGAATACCATTTTAGAGAGTTGTATCCATTGGAGATTTTAATAGCTGCTTATTGAATAAATATACTTTTCATTTTCATCTCTCTATTTTATATCATCACAAATTGTTCAGCATAACAGCAAAACCCAGTGAGGTAAAATTTTAAAAATTTATGTAGATGTTTTTCTTTCTTTCTTTTTTTGTTTTTGTAGAGACAGAGTCTCACTTTGTCGCCCTCGGTAGCGTGCTGAGGGTCACAACCTCCAACTCCTGGGCTTAGATGACTATCTTGCCTCAGCCTCCTGAGTAGCTGGAACTACAGGCGCCCGCCACAATGCTCAGCTATTTTTTGTTGTTGTTGCAGTTTGGCCAGGGCCGGGTTTTAACCCACCACCCTTGGTCTATGGGGCCGGCACCCTAACCACTGAGCCACAGGCGCTGCCCAATGTTTTTGTTTCTTGCATATTTAGTCCCAGCAGGTTTTTGTTTGCTCTCTTTCTTTTTCTTTTTTCTCTTTATTCTCCCTTCTCATAATAGACTATAAAAATCTCCATTCATGATACCTAGGTTACCACATGCCCAGGGCAAGTGCCCTTTGTAGGTTGTATGTTTCCAGAAAGCAGATCTAGTTTCAGACAAAAGAGCTTATACATTTTGCTTTTTATTAAAAATTGGGGGAGAAAAGTATTCTTTAGGAAGAGGAATTTAAAAGACTTGCAATATCTTTTTGGTATCCATATCTACCTAGCCTTTGCTTTTATAGATTTGAGATGAGATTTTTTGGGTCCTCCTTCCTAGAAGGAAGAGAAAAAAGTATGTGGAGGGCTGCCCTACTTGATAAATTCAGGATCCCCAAAGAGAAATAGACTGGCTGGCATTTAAGATGGAGGAAGAAGGAATGGAAAATCTCTAATAAGGTCTAATTGTGGGGAAAAAAAGGGAAGTTGTTCTTGCAAATTGTACAATCCATAAGCCCTGAGTTCCTGGTAGCTAGAGCTGCCAGAGGCCTTCCCAGCTGTCTGGTTCGCTCGTCTCTCCTCTGTGAACCCCCTCTGTCAATCCCACTGTGTTTGATGGTGTTTTCTGGCTCTGGTTGTCTTCAACTTCAAGACGAGAGTTTTGCATTCACACTATCTCTGAAAGGTAACAATTCTCCTTACATTCAATTTTCCCTCGATCATTGATTCTGGGTCTTATTTACACCTGTGCTTTTTAAACAGTACAATATATATGATCACCTGGGGAATCTTTTTAAAATACAGATTCTGACTCTGACACTTTGCATTTCCACCAAGCTCCCAGGGATGCTAGAACTGCATCCATGGATCACGATTTGAGGACTAATAGGTATGGGCCTGAGATACCCTCACAGGAACAACCTGGAACTTCCGTCTCCAACCCTGGCCAAGGTACCAGTCAGTGGCCACATGGCAGGAGGTGACCGGTGGGCAAGTGAGAGAAGCTTCATCTGTTTACAACTGCTCCCCATCACCACCTGAGCTCCATCTCCCGTCAGAGCAGCAGCAGCCCGTTAGATTCCCAGGGCAGCTGGACGCTGCTGTAAACTGCACGTGGGAGGGTCTAGCTCGTGTGCTCCTCACGTGCATGTAATGCCTGATGCCCTGATGTGGCGACGTAATGTGCTTGGATCATTCTGAAAGTGCCCCCTGCCCCAGTCAGTGCAAAACTTGTCTTCCATAAAACAGGTCCCTGGTGACAAAATAAGGCTGGGAACACTACTGAACTAGGGTTCCTGGAAAACATGCAGATTCCTGGGCCTCTGTGTATTTTCTATGAATCACAAGGAAATTTTCCTACATGCTAAGGTTTGAGAACCACAGCCTTAGGTTAGAGTGATTTCTAAATGTGCCACAAGTCACAGCCATTTCCACCTAAATGTTATTTAAACACCCTCTTCTGGGATGGTGAATAATTAAAAAGCTATGTTGAAAGTTGTCTAGCATGTGAAATCTATTAATTTCTTTATTGACCTAAAGGGACTTGGACTGGGAGAAAAAAAAAAATCTGAGAAAATATTTGCAATTGCTGAACAAATAGGCTTCATTGTTAATATCCAATTTCTAATGACTGTTCGCAAAACTCCCAGACCATGAACTATCTTTTGTTTTAGGAAAATACAGCTGAGGATGACAAGAAGACTCCACTTATGGCAAGGAAATTTCTCTTGTTCAAGTTCATACATTATTTTAACTACTGTTAGGGTAAACAACTTCAAGGAACTCTCTTGGACTTCAGAAGAGGCTAAATAGTGATTAAAATAGCTGTCCTCGGCTCAGCATCTGTGGCTCAACGGGCTAAGGCGCCAGCCACGTACACCTGAGCTGGTAGGTTTGAATCCAGCCCAGGCCCACCAGACAACAATGACGGCTGCAACCAAAAAATGGCCAGGCATTGTGGTGGGCACCTGTAGTCCCAGCTACTTGGGAGGTGGAGGCAAGAGACTCGCTTGAGCCCAGGAATTGGAGGTTGCTGTGAGCTATGATGCCACGGCACTCTACCCAGGGCGACAGCTTGAGGCTCTGTCTCAAAAAAATAAAATAAAATAAAATAAAATAAAATAAAATAAAATAAAATAAAATAAAATAAAATAAAATAGCTGTCCTCCATGTAAAACTGCTATACACTGCCAAAGACCTTTTATTCCTAACATTTATTATAAAGAAATGGTGCAAGAAAACCAGGCCATGCATTTAATATTTTTCTTTTCTTTTCTTTTCTTTTTTTTTTTTTTAGACAGAGCCTCAAGCTGTCACCCTGGATAGAGTGCCGTGGCATCACAGCTCACAGCAACCTCTAACTCCTGGGCTCAAGCGATTCTCCTGCCTCCACCTCCCCAGTAGCTGGGACTACAGGCACTC
>CAUYON010140403.1:0-12488 GCA_963573935.1 Arctocebus calabarensis | reverse complement strand
TAGTGATCAAGAAAATGCCATGAAGGCTATCTGTAACAGTACGATCAAAACATTTCTGAATGTATATGAATCGTGCCCTATGATTGCACCAATGTACAGAATTATGATTCAATAAAATTATAAAAAAAAAAAAAGAAAAGATGAACACAAGTAATGCCGAACATCTCTTATAATTACAGAAGTCAAAAATGACTTGAGTGTTAACAAGTTTAATGTATCTCATATCAGATAAAATACGTATTTTCCTCTCTCCTAGAGCCTCCTGTATACCTGGTGGATACTCAAAATCTGTATTTCAGCTCTCCTTGGAAGCTAAGCCCCATCAATGGAAGTCTACATAGTATAATTGCACAAGTATCTAAGTATTTTAAGGAGCACAAAATGCCTTTTTTTCAAAAAAAACTGTTTTCAACATCAAATTAATGCAAGAAAATCCAAGTAGTTCAGATAATGATGAACAAAAATAGTTCCTCAAATAAGACACAGCAAATACAGACGAGCTCAACCATAGCTAAGGCCGCCAAAACTGGATTTCATCTGGAAGAAAGAGTAACACGTGTGTGTGATGTGGTGTCCCAAGGATGAGACCCCAGGGAGCTGCCCTGTGAAGATCTGGGAGCAGCCTACACCTGTCTCTCAGAGAAGATGTTATATCTTGGGGTACCCCTGGTTCATGGTAGGTTCACAAATGAATGATCATGAGTATCTCCTGTTCAACCTCAAGATTGGTCAAGCAACCTGAATTCTAAGAAGCCATATTATCTCTTCTGGCTTTTCCTGGGACATACCTCATTTCTGCCTTTTGTTTTTTACTTGATGAGTGCACGTTTCACTCTCATACATGGTCCATATTGAACTCTAAATTATCAATTCACCCTGGGCTATGTGACAGTAGTGAGCTCAACATGCTACTTGGTATTTTGTCTCATCCTGACCTGCACTCTGCCAATATTGGCTCTTACTGCAGTGTAATTTATAACAGCTGCAATCAATGAGATATTGGAAGTCTTAAGAGGAGACTCCCATGGAGCTTCATAGGGTGGCAAATCTCCCATTCAGCATGGTTCATGCTCCAAGTCTAAGAGGCCTAGAGAGCTGATTTATCAACATTCCAGGAGTAGGAGTGGTCTCATGTTAACACAGCTCCAAAACAATGATGGATACCAGTTTATCAATTTATAATGAGCAATCTAATTGGAGAGGTGAGCAGACACCCCACCTGCAGCCATGCCACGTGGGAAGCCACGCTCTAAGCAGTCTGCTTCTTGGTGAGTGTAAAATCACGGTGAGGACTGTCAGTTAGTGACTGAAAAGTGTAAAGGTGTCAGGCTAAAATAGGCTCATGCATGACTCTCCAAATAATTTGTTACTTACTAGCCTGCTTACATTTTTTACTAACCTGTCTTTCTTATTAACACCTTACTTCTATGGATATGTTAATCCGGTTTATTTGTTTGTTTATTGCTTTTTATTCTCTGCAAGCCCTATCTTGTCTAGAAGATAATTGTCTTTACTGATGACTTCACTTAATCTCTAATTAAATCCATCAAGTGACATAGGAGGACCTCTTTAATTCTGAAATCTTTCTTTGCTATACCTCTCCTGCCACGTGTCACTTCTGACACCACTTGTGAGGGCCCAGGACTGCCCAGATCTTGGGCCCAGCCTGACTAGGTTCTGGACGCAGCCTGCAAAGTTACCTTGTCCTGGTACAGTTTCTCTTAGGTAGGTGCCTGAGGCCTATCTACTTTAGCTGGAGAGAGAGAAAAAGAGTGTCTTAGAGAGAGAAAAGCATTCTTAGAAAGATAGATCATAGTCTTTAGTAGAGCTTAGTGACCTTCAGCAGAGAGACGCCGTGCTGGCGTTCTGCAGGCAGGAGAGGAGACAGAGTCAGAGTAAGCAGGTCTGTGATAGAACGCGCATGCTCCCAACTGCCTTCTCCTCCAGCCTAATATAAAGGCTGATCTCGTGCCTCTCAACACCACAGGTGTAGAGACTGCCAGTTTTCCACTGCTCTCATCTCGCGAACCCTCATGCTTGTCAGGAGAGCTAAATCCCTCTCCCTGCCCTTTCCACCCAGGTGTTCCATTATGGAGCTATTCAAGTATTTCTTTTCTTTTTTTTTTTTTTTACAGTTTTTAATTTATTTTATTATTTTATTTCTTTTTTTTATGGTGACAAAAACAAGTAGCTGGGACTACAGGCGCCCACTTCAAAGTTCGAATATTTTTCGGTTTTCCAGTTTGGCCGAGGCTGGGTTTCAACCCGCCAACTTCGATATATGGGGACTGCGCCCTACTCGATGAGCCAATGGTGCGGCCCATTTGTTTTCTTTTTTCAGGCTGGGTTATTTTTTTTATTTTTATTTATTTATTTTTTGTAAGACAGAATTTATTCACAGAAAAGAAAGAAAAGAAATATCCAGGTATTTCTTATAACTCTCACTCCTCCTAGCCATAGGCTATATGGCCTGCAACACCCTCCCAGAGCAGCGACAGAATCCAGAGCACAAATATTTCTCAGTGGTTGTGAGATAGAGAAATGGTGGATCATATTTTGTATAAAAATTGGCTCGGTGCCTGTGGCTCAACGGGCTAAGGCGCCAACCATGTACATCTGAGCTGGCAGGTTTGAATCCAGCCATAGCCCGCCAAAACAATGATGGCTGCAACCAAAAAAAATGGCCGGGCGTTGTGGCGGGCACCTGTAGTCCCAGCTACTTGGGAGGCAGAAACAGGAGACTCGCTTGAGCCCAGAAATTGGAGGTTGCTGTGAGCTGTGATGCCACAGCACTCTCTCCAGGGTGACAGCTTGAGGCTCTGTCTCAAAAAGAAAATTAATTGCCATAAATTATTTTTATAGCATGTTAGACAGAGTCTGTCATACAGAAAAAAGTCCTGGTGTCTCAATCAAGAGTACATGACATGTTTTTGTAATATAACAGCAAAATATACCTATGTGTATGTCTTCGTACGTGTGTATACACACACACATACACAGTAGGACCTCCACAGTTGACCACCTCCTTAAGTTGATTTAATTTCCATAGATCAGACATGCATCAGATGTACCTGTCAGTACAATATGCCTGGTTCCTTATGTTGACTTTCTCCATATGTCAACCAGCTTGTGACAGTCCCTTTAGTGGTCAACCTGCAGAGATTCCATAGTATATATAATTTTAGCATTCGGTTAAAGACCTATGAGAGATTATAATTCTCAAAGTGTATAAAAGTACATTGCTTCTTAAAATTGATTTGGGGACTGCGCTGTGCATGCACACGAATGTTTGCTCTAACTTTAATTTTACTCCCCGTATGGTATCATACCAAGTCATCCCCTAACACACATTAAACAGTGTAAACAGCTGTGCTTGATTGGCAGGTGACGCACACAGTGTATTTTTTAAATTGAAGCACTTGTTGGAGAACTTTTATTTTTTGTATCTGCTAATGGAATGTACTTACAACTGACACTTCTCCAATTTAATTATCTTTTCTTTAAAACATAATAGGACCTCTTTTGTGTTTGGGTGGCTTTTTGAACCAGCCAGTATGGTGTCATGAAGACAGCTGATTATCACAAGTTCATCCTGGTTTTGGAAGACTGATTTGTTAATGTTGACACTATCTTTATTGAGAGCAAAGTTCATTACAGGTATTTCAGCTTATTCCAAACCATGTGCATTGTCCTCTTTCTAACTATTTAGTCTGCCAGAGGGAGTTCTCTTTCTCAGTTACTGATGTCACCAGTATGAGGAGTCTCCAGAGTCATGGTACCCTGCTAGGCATTTTTCACTCCCATGTCCATCTAGAAAATACCATTTCTGCTCCTATCTGAACTTACCCTGCTCATTCTTATCATCAGCGTCCAACCTCAGTCTTGTGACATCATCAGATGAATGGACTCTGGAAGAAACTCCTAGTCACTGCCTTTGTTGGTTTCTTTGCTTTCTTTCTTACCTTTTTATCCTTGACACTGTTACTATGTTTCCTAGGTAAAACCACTTTGGAATTTAAAGTGTCTGTTCAAGTGTTTTTTTGGTTGTTTGTTTTTTTGTTGTGTGGAATTCATTGAGGGTACAAGGAATTAGGTTACACTGATTGCATTTGTTTGGTAAAGTCCCTCTTGTAACTGAATCCCACCCCCAAGAGGTGACACCCCATTCCCCACCGTGTGCCATACACCATGACACCCCACTGTGACTCCCCTCTCCTCGATCCTTCCCTCCCCTACCCCCCACCTTGTATTAGAACATCCACTGCCTTCATATTAGAATTGAGTACATCGGATTCTTGCTCCATTCTTGTGATGCTTTACTAAAAAGAATGTGTTCCAACTCCATCCAGGTTAATACAAAAGATGTAAAGTCTCCATCTTTTAATGGCTTCCATGGTATACATATACCACAGCTTGCTAATCCATTCCTGGGGTGGTGGGCATTTAGGTTGTTTTGGTGATTGCAAATTGAGCTGCAATAAACAGTCTAGTGCAAATGTCCTTATGCCAAAATGATTTTTTTTCCCCTTCTGGGTAGATGCCTAGTAATGGGATTGTTGGATCAAATGGGAAGTCTAATTTGAGTTATTTGAGAATTCTCCATGCATCCTTCAAAAAAGGTTATATCAGTTTGCAGTCCCACCAGCAGTTTAAAACTTTCTTTTCTCTCCACATGCACGCCAGCATCTGCAGTTTCGAGACTCTGCGATGTGGGCCATTCAAAGTGGGGGTAGGTGGCCTCTCAGGGTCATTTTGTTCTGCATTTTTCTGATGACCAGGTATGATGAACATTTTTTCAAGTGTTTGTTAGCCATTCTTCTGCCTTCATCGGTGAACCTCCGGTTCTATTCATATCTCTTGCCCAGAAGTAGATGGGATTGTTTACTCTTTTTCTGTTGAAGTTCTCTGTAGATTCTTGTTATCAATCTTTGTCAGATTGATTCCCTGCGAATATCTTTTCCCATTCTGAAGGTTGTCTTTTTGCTTTACTCATGTCCTTAGGTGTGCAGAAGCTTTTCAGCTTAAGTCCCATTTGCTAATTTTCGTTGTTGTTGCAATGGTTGCTGAAATCTTTGTCATAATCTATTTCCCTAGTCCAACATCATCAAGAATTTTCCCCAGCTTTCTTCCAAGATTTTTATCATTTTGTGTCTTAGATTTAAATCTCTTATCCATCTCGACTCAATTTTTGAAAGGGGAGTTTCAGTCTTCTGCATGTGGTTATCCAGTTTTCCCAACATCATTTTTTGAATAGGGGTTCTTTTCCCCACTGTTTGATTTTGTTTGGTTTATCAAAGGTCAGACGGCAAATAGAAACTGGTTTCATCTCTTGGTTTTATATTCTGTCTATTTCTCTATTTTTGTACTGTTTTGATTACTGTGGTCTTGTAGCATAGACTGAAGTCTGCTAGGGCGATGCCTCCAACTTTTTTTTTTTCTTTTTTATTAATAAGAATAGCCTTAGCTATACAGAGCTCTAGTTGTTTCTCTGGTTACAAAAGAAACAAAGTACAATTTTTTCCAGTTCTTTACAATGTGATGTTGGTAATTAATGGAGATTTCATTGAATCTACATTGCTTTGGGTGGAAGAAACATTTTGACAATGTTGATTCTTCTCCACCATAAGCATTACATGTTCTGCCATTTATTAGCGTCTTCTGCAATTACTTTTCTTAGGATTTCATAATTCACTTTGAAATGATGTTTCTCCTCTTTTTTTAGGTATATTCCTAAGCATTTCATTTGCTATGAAGAGAATTGGGTCTTCTATTTGCTTCTCAACGTGGCTGTTATTGGCGTATACAAAGACAAGGTTTTATACCCTGAGACATTACTGTATATCCTGATAACTTCCAGGAGTTTTGTGCTTGTGTCCCTGGGGTTTTCCAAGCATCAGGTTATATCATCAGCAAAGAGGGAGAGTTTGACCTCCTCTGCCCCCATTTGGATGCCTTTGTCTTGCGTGATTACAGAACTCAGAGAACTATGTTGACTAATAGTGGTGAAAGTGGGTATCTTTGTGTGATTCCAGTTCTAAGTGGAAAAGTTTTCAGTTTTACACCATTCAGTATGATGTTAGCTGTGGTTTTGTCATAGATGGCTATGATCAGCTTAAGAAATGTGCCCTTCTCTGCTTATTTCCTTAAGTGTTCTTGTTAGAAAAGAATGCTGATTTTTGTCAAATTTTTTTTCTGGATCTATTGAGAGGATCATATGGTCTTTGTTTTTGCTTCTATTGATATGATGTATTACATTGATGGATTTGCATATATTAAACCAGCCTTGCATCCCTTGGATGAAGCCTACTTGATCGTGATATATAGTTCTTTTAATGAGAGAGGCAATCTGTTAGTTAAGATTTTGTTAAGTATTTTTGCATTGATATTCATTAGTGAAATTGGTTTGCAGCTCTACTTTTTAGTTAAGCCCTTTCTTGGTTTTGGAATCAAGTGATGTTGGCTGCATAGAATGTGTTGGGGGAGATTCCTTCCTTCTTGGTGAGGTGTGTTTATTTTTGAGCATGTTAATGTCAAAGCCTGGCCTTGAACCCACATCAGCCACCTTCAGGCTTGACGCTGCTTTCCTCCTAACTCACTGCCTGTTGAACATGCTGGCAGATTTCTTTCTATCCAATTTCTGCCAGCACACACAGCCTTTTGGTAAAACATCTTTATTTCCTCAAAAATTTCCCCCCATGGTTCTCCGGAAACATTTGTTCTAGTAACCTGTAGAACAAGGATTAAATATAACAAGCCATAAATCATCTGAATTGGCCCCTGGGCTGTATATTGTTCTTTTTTCTATATATCTGAGTTGTTTAGTTTTGGTCAGTTCTCCAAGCCAGCTGGGTGATCTGATGGAGAGAGAATTGAGCCAGTTTTCTGCCTTAGCCTCTGAGCTTTATTTGGCATTTTATTATTGTTATTTTAAGTCCATTGATTACTCTGTACTGGAGTAGTATCAATAATATCTGTATCTCCTGTGTCAAATAGCTCCTATTTGATTGAAAGAATCAAATAGTGATATGAGAGCAATTTGAAAACTGTAGGACACTGGACAAGTGTAAAATATCTATGTTTTCTGACTTTCTAATTTATACTCATAATAAATGCATTGATAGAATAATGACTGATGGAATGCCCCTAATGGTAACTCATTTTTAGGCTAAACTTGGACAAACTGTTAAGCCTCACTTTGCTGCTTTCTCATCTGCTAAAGTGAATAAACCTTACATTAGAAGAATTTTACTAAAGGAATATGTATCTCCTAGTACACAACCAGGTATGTAGTTCAGTACGTTGAATTTATATTATTAGCATCATTATTAGTATGCTGATACTATTGTTGATACTATTGTTATTTTCCCAAAGCCTCATTTGTTTTCTGGTTTTCTCTACCCTCATCTTGATAGGCGCAGCATTTCCATGACATATTTGGATGGGCCTTTTTTATTCCTAGTTTAGAATCATTTCATCTTGATTCATAAAGTTGTCACTAAACCATTCCCCAGCATTGCTCAGTAGCCTCAAATGAAGCAGAGGAAGAATCATGCGAAGACGTTGCTTTATTTAGTCACAACAGAACAGTGGGGATGTTGAACACAGCATGTTTTATCATTGAATGCGATTTTCAGTCGATTTTCAGTTATTTTCCAACAATTTTATGACATACTTAAACACAACGAGATTGTGTACGGAAAAGTTGCATAGTTTGTGTGATCACTGTATATACGCTGATGTGGATAAATCCCTATGCCACAAAAAAAAGAAAATAAGGGACTTTTTAAAAAATAAAAGAGTTAAAGCTGATGATAAAAAAATGAGAAAAAAATTCTTGACAATAAACAAATTCCTCGGCCGTAATTTTTGGCAAAAGACACATGAAAAGGAAAATGGAAAAGGAAAACAAAAATACCGTTCAAAACTGATTTGTTTGCTTTTTCCAAACTGGATACTTCAAGATCCTTGCATTCTCCCCCCCCCCTTTTTTTTTGCCTTTCTGAAAAAAAAATAAGAAAGGAAAGAAAAGAAAAGAAAAATACAAAATAAAAAAAATCTAGACAAACCTCCAAATGTTTACATTTCAATTTAATGCTGACATATTGGGATATTATTATTTCTAGTTGGTATTTCTACATTTATTACAAGTATACATGAAAAGGAAATCTCCCGTGTGTGAAACTATTGTTTAAAGTAAGATTTTTCACATTATCTATAAATAACAATTGGAGAGGATGAGGCAAATTGCGCTGGATTTTTAGGCATTGAGTTCTTTAAAAATTTGCTGCATTAAAATATATTTCATCTGACTTAACATTTGTATAATGTACTTATTTAAATTCTTCCTAGATACAAGCATTTCTCTCAATCTAAAGGAAATCAAGCTAGGCACAAATTCTGCAAGAAATCTGAAGGTAGAAAATGGCTCATCTGTTTTTAAACACTAACGCTCACTCTTTCCCTCTTTAAACACTCCAACTAAGGGCTAATTCCCACTCATTCTCTGTAAGTGATTATAGATACTCAATGGCCACAATTATGTTGCTGTATATGAATGTGGTGTCTGATGACTGTAACTACAACAATCACCATGCAATCGAACTAAGGAGAAAAATGCAATAAACTATCATTTTTTAAATTGTCACACTGAAGCAAAATTATAACATACATACTCAGAAAGACAAATAAATGCTCAGCAGATAAGATGTGCATGAGAGAAAATTTTATTATAAATGAAAAGAACTTGGTATTTTACTATCTATTATACAAATTAATGATTGTCTTTCATCCTTAGACTATGTATGTGAGTTTGTATGAGAGACACACAGACAGTCTTGAACATGTATAAAGATATGCACAGATCAAGTAGAATGATATTGAAATATTTCTTTTTGTATTGTTTATAAGATTTCTGGAATTGCTTGTTTTGTAAAATCATTGTGGTCTATGAGTTTATGACAGTTTGAACTTTGTTACTGAATTTAATTCGTTGCTTAATTACTGTTTTCCTATGAATGATTGTGAATGATTATACTGTGGTTAATATGTTAGCATAGGAGTATTCCCAGATAGTTTTTTGTTTGTTGGGAGGTTGGGCTTTGGGGGGCAGAGTTAATACTTTGCATGAAATATCTTATTTTATAACAGTGAAGTTACTTTCTATTTTGTCTTATGATTTTGGTTTTGAGGTGAAATTTAAGTTTTTGTGTGAGTAGTACTATTATACCTGTCTTGAGTGTCTTGCTTGTACTGTATCACACCATACCTTTGTTTAATTCTTAATAAACTATTCACTTGTTAAAAAAAGATATGCAAAATTAATAAAAACATTATAAAGGAGGTAAACTTGAGAATGAAAATTCAGACTTTTGCTTAGAATCGAATTTGAGCCCTTTAGTTTGTTTTGAAACATGCACTTCAGAAGCACTTTTAATTCCTCTGTAGTCTATGTGTCAATGGGAGCAGCATTCTGTTACAAAGTATGCGTTTTTGGCCCACTCCATGGCTGCCTCCTAAATAGCCACTGTTCCCCTAAATGAAAGGGAGAATTTTGTGCTAGAAACACAGCAAGGACAGAAACTGTCCCCAGGGCTCAGGCTCATACATGAGCCTTTTAGTTCTTTATTTTCAGACATTCCCTGAACCATGGGGCAAACTCACAAGAGTGCTGGCAGTTTCAGGACTACACCAAACGGGGCATCATTCAAGGTCTGTCAACTGAACTATGAGTTCTCCTGAAACATCAAAGGACGAGGGGACACACATCTATAATACTAAGATTGGACTGGGAGAGGAAGAGGATGAAGTCGAATAGCATTATGAAAAGCAGCACAGGTCCAGAAGTTTTTACGTTCGGGGCAACTATATGAGTTTGGGCAATTCATTTAATTTTTGTTATCCCTTGCTTTAAAACATGGATGGTTACATTTTCTTGGGTTATATATTACTGGAATGGGGGCAGTGATGTCAAAGTTTAAGTGAAATAAAGCAACTGGAAAAATGTAGGCTCACTACAAAACTGGCAAGAAAATATTTTAGATCTGTATTCTACAGATATAATAGAATTATTTCTCTCTGTCTCTCACGTGCATGCAAATATGTGCAAACCCAAAGACATAATTTTATAATCAATCCAAAATCACAGGAAATTTAAAAAAATGCATTGATAGAATCATCCTGTTGGAGATCAGAAAGACATGTTGAAAATTTTACTATACGATATCTAGATGTGGGAATAGAAAGAGTGAGTTCTTTCTTATGGTGAGAAATTATTTATTTTTCTTTTTTAAATGTTTTTGCTCCATCATTTATCCAGTCCCTTGCTGCTGCTTCCATTTCATAGAATCCACGGCTTCTCTTTCTCTGCTTTGAAGAAGTTCATCTTTGCCAGTCTCAGAAATTATTTTTCTTATTACTCCCATGATATAATCTCAGCTTGAGAGTTTATTTCTAAATAATATTTTTTAATTAATTCATAGTTGTGTACATTAGTGCAATCAAGGGGTACAAAGTGTTGGTTTCATATACAAGGTGAACTATTTTCCTCAAACTGATCAACACTGCCTTCGTGGCATTTTGTTAGTTATTGTATGAGACATTTGTATTCTGCATTTAGTAAGTTTCTCCTGTATCCTTCTAAGATGTACCATAGGTGTGGCCCCACCAATTACCCTCCCTCCACCCCAACCTCCCCCTTCTGTCCCCTCCCTTGCCCCTTTCCCCATATTCTTGTGCTATAGTTGGGTTATTGCCTTCAGATGAAAGCTATAAATTAGCTTCATAGTAGGGCTGAATACATTGGATACTTTTTCTTCCATTCTGGAGATACTTTGCTAAGAAGAATATGTTCCAGCTCCATCCATGTAAACATGAAAGAGTTAAAATCTCCATCTGTCTTTAAGGCTGCATAATATTCCATGCTATACATGTACCACAATTTATTAATCCATTTATGGGTCGATGGGCACCTGGGCTTCTTCCATGACTTAGCAATTATGAATTAGGCTACAATGAACATCCTGGTACAGATGTCTTTGTTATAATGTGATTTTTGGTTTTCTGGGTATATACCAAGTAAAGGAATTATAGGATTGAATGGCAGGTCTATTTTTAGATCTCTAAGTATTTTCCCAACATTCTTCCAAAAGTAACGTATTAGTGTGCATTCCCACCAGCAGTGTAGAAGTGTTCCTTTTTCTCCACATCCACGCCAACATCTCTGGTTTTGGGATTTTGTTATGTGGGCTAATCTTCCTGGAGTTAGGTGATATCTCAAAGAAGTTTTGATTTGCATTTCTCTGATGATTAAGGATGGTGAGCATTTTTTCATGTGTCTGTAAGCCATGCGCCTGTCGTCTTTAGAGAAGTTTCTCTTGAAGTCTCTTGCTCACCCTGAGATGGGATCACTTGTTCTTTTGTTGCTAATACATTTGAGTTCTCTGTGGATTCTGGTTATTAAACCTTTGTTGGAGGCATTACCTTCAAATATTTTCTCCCAATATGAGGGCTGTCTGCCTGCTACACTCACTGTGTTCTTAGCAGTGCAGAAGCTTTTTAGTCTGATCAGGTCCCAGTAGTGTATTTTTGATACTGCTTCAAATGCCTGGGGAGTCCTCCTCATAAAAAATTCACCCAGGCTGATTCCTTCAAGAGTTTTCCCTGCACTTTCCTCTAGGATTTTTATAGTTTCATGTCTTAAGCTTAAATCTTTGATCCAGTGAGAGTCTATCTTAGTTAATGGTGAAAGGTGTGGGTCCCGTTTCAGTCTTCTGCAGGTCGCCAGCCAGTTCACCCAGCACCATTTGTTAAATAGGGAGTCTTTTCCCCACTGAATGTTTTTAATTGGCTTGTCAAAGATCAAGTAACGGTAAGTTGCTGGGTTCATTTCTTGGTTCTCTATTCTGTTCCATACATCTATCTCTCTGTTTTTGTGCCAGTACCATGCTGTTTTGATCACTATCGATTTATTGTACAGTCTCAGGTCTGGTAGCGTGATTCCTCCTGTTCTGTTTTTATTTCTGAGTAATGTCTTGGCTATTCGAGGTTTTTTCTGATTCCATATAAAACATAGTATTATTTTTTTCAAGGTCATTAAAATATGACAATGGAGCTTTAATAGGAATTGCATTAAAATTGTATATTGCTTTAGGTAATATGGACATTTTAACAATGTTTATTCTTCCCAGCCATGAGCATGGTATGTTTTTCCATTTCTTGACTTGTTCAGCTATTTCTTTTCTTAGAGTTTCATAGTTCTCTTTACAGAGATCTTTCACATCTTTTGTTAGATAAACTCCCAAATATTTCCTCTTCTTTGGTACTATTGTGAAAGGGATAGAGTCCTTGACTGTTTTTTCGGCTTGAATATTATTGATATATATAAAGGCTACAGATTTATGGGTGTTGATTTTGTAGCCTGAGACACTGCTGTATTCCTTGATCACTTCTAAAAGTTTTGTAGTAGAGTCCCTGGTGTTTTCCAAATATAC
>CAUYON010140398.1:0-13977 GCA_963573935.1 Arctocebus calabarensis | reverse complement strand
TTTTTTTTATTAGATGGGGACTTTTCCTTTTTCATATTTACATGGATGGAGCTGGAACATGTTCTCCTTAGCAAAGTATCTCTAGAATGGAAGAAAAAGTATCTAATGTATACACCCCTAATATGAGGCAAATTCTTTATCGTTCAAGTGAAGGCTACAACCCATTTATTGCACAGGAAGACGGGGAAAGGGGAGAGGGAGGGAAAGGGAGGGAGAGGGTGGGGGGGAGACAGGACAAAGGGTGAGATCATACTTGTGGTACATATTTGAAGGGTTAGGAGAAAACTTCTAAATACGGATCAAAAATGTTTTCACATAATAAATGAGAAAATCTCGTGAATGTTATGTCAATCAGGTGGATGAAAATATCTCAGATTGCATGTGAAGCCCGCACACTGTACCCCATGATTGAACTAATGTACACAGCTATGATTCACTAATTATATTTTTTGACATGACATTTCCTTTTGGGTTGGAGAAGTTGAAAGACTCCGTAGGTGTCACTGCTGCTCTTTTCTTTGGTGACTACTCTTCACACAAACGGTCCTAGTTCTGTGCTCACAAGAGGGGGTCGGTCCTTGAGTTATCACTTCATGAGGCCACACCAGCTGTTATCTAGAACAGAATTCGGGAACCAGGATTTCTCTTGCAGATCCTTCTAACACTCCTCTTTCTAGCAAAAAGGCAATGATGATAAAAAGACTACACAAATGACATAAAGAAAGATTATACTCCAGATGGATTTTAGGCCTTGGGAGAAACCAAGGGAAATGCTTTGACTTCTGAGATAGTGGTTATTTTCCCAATTATTTTTACATGCATCCTAATTGTTGCTCCAGAAATAAGAGAATGTTCTAGGCTTTGTTTATACGAAATAGCCTGTCGGTTCTGTAGCTAAGCCGAGCTGTGGATGTGCTGGGAGTCTGCCTCTGTGGAAAGCACCGAGGCCCAGCATCTCTGATGTTCTCCGTTGGGAAGCCAGTTAGCAGAGGCTCAGCAGTGGGGTTAATGAAATGGAGACACCCACCTCCCAAAGTGCGCAGGAAAAACACAGAGTACGTTAGCTCACGTTTCGTGTGAGTACAAAATAAACTTGCGAAGACGTGGCTTTTGTTGTGGGGCTGTGAAAGTGGAGGAAGCAAAGCCAGGTTTGTGGTCCCCTCTCAGGACAGCTGTCATGACCCAGGTCACCGGCGTTCAGCAGAGGCCCTGCAGCACGTGGGAAGGGCTGACTGAGGGGTTGGCAGGTGTGGCTCTCGGCTCTGTGCCTTTTCCTTCTCTACAGGGTTCACAGTGGGCCCTCTACGGTGTTCCTTTTCTCTGGAGCTGCTGAGCGACAGTGACAAGATGCTGGCTTCAAGTGGGCACCTCAGTTCTGTGTTCAGGGAAGGGAATCCACTCCTGTGCCCTTCCCGCCCAGACAGACGCTCAGTTTCCAGGGATAAACAGGGACCTTTCTAAATCTGTCTCGTGCGCTCACTCAGTTTATCTTTAGCCATGGAATGCTGACAAATATTCAATACGGTTGCGTGACCTTCCGTAGGTCAGAGCAGGCGCCGTTCTGATTGAGTTTAGAAAACTCATAAATCTGGCCAAGCCTTCGATCTGCTAGGTGGACGGTGTTTCATCAGCCAGAGCCAGCGGGGCCACCTTCCTTCTCTCTCCACCCAGCCGGTGTGCCAGTTCCCTCCCGCACTTCCAGCGGCCTCCGCAGGGTTCTGAACACATTTTCTCCATTTGTGTACTGCATTTTGGGACCATTCCCGTCACAGAGTGATGCACAGACCCACTGCTGTTTTAAGCCTAGCAATGAGCTCATTGCCTTAAACTCACCCGGTCTGAAAACATAAATAATGTGGGACAGGTAAAAACAGCTGGAAGAACTAGAAGGGATTTGAGTTTTAAAAGTTGGATTGACTGAGGGACTGAACCAGGCTCAGCTGATTTCATTACTCCGCCCAAATGGCTTAGCAGACCAGATAACACAGAATCCTCTCCAGCTGTTTTTCTTCAAGTTATAGAATTGTACAGCCACAAAAGAAATCGGAGATTATCTTTACAGATGAAGACATGGATGTCCAAGGAAATTAAGTGACTTCTCCAAGGTTAAAGAGATATTTGTGGCCAGAGCCCAGATAAGAGTGCAGCGTCTCCCAACAGCTTAGTTTTCTTTGGGTTTTGTGTTTTTTCCTTTCAGTGAGCTCTCCGGGAAATGTTTATGGAGGGTTTAACTGTGCTCACAGTTGTAGGGACAGTAAGCCATGATCCAGGAACTCTGGTGACATGTGTCTAGTCAGGAAAAGAGTAGACGGGAGCAAAACAGGACAGCTCAGCAAGAAAGGAAGAAGCACAGGATCCAGTGACATTAGAGGGTGACAGAAATGGTATAGAGGAAGTGAGAAAGCCTTTCTGAGAAGTTTGGGAGGGAAATGAGAGGAAGCGGAGTCCAGGTTCTGGGTGGGCAAATGTGGCCTTTATTCACTCGGGTGCAAGGCCGCAGAGTTGGAGAAAGAAGTCAGCACGTGGGTTAAGGTGGGGTGGGAGTAGAAGGGTTTGCGAGGTGGAGATTGGTGCACTTGTTCCCTCCTGGGCGGGACTTGTGCGTTGCTTTCTACACTTGTGCGTTGCTTTCTGCATCCCTGCCCTCCAGTCTATTTGGGTGGGTCCCTACCTTCAGCCCTATAACTTCTCACAAGGAGCCCTTGGACCCACCCACTTGGACGAGCAGAATGCATTTGCCACCTCAGCTTACCTACTGTCTGAAGTTTGTTTGATTTTATTTCTAACAAACAAGACCCCTGCTTTGGATTGAGTCTATGTCCACCATTAATGTAAGGGACAACGATAATTGCTAACACTTGCTCCGGGGCAGTCCTTCGTGTGTTTATTTTATTTGGTCCCCACGACAACTGCGAAGTGGGTTCTATCACTGATTTTCAGATGAGGGAGCTGAGCAGCAGGGAAGTTAGTGATTTGTCCAAAGGCACCCAGCTAGCGATAGCTTGTCTGTTACCATCAGGCTTTCACTTTCTTAGTTCAAAACAATGGGGTCATCTGTGTCCAAAGGCATCCATTGTCAAGGTGTAGAAACATGTAGTGGGAGAGGCTTGTCCACCTTTTGGCCTTCTATGCTTTTCATTTTTAGATGGAAGAATTTCATAGCTTGGACGTGGGGATGGAAGCAGCCAGGCAGGCCCCAGAGCCAGGTTAAATAGAGCCCCGGCAGGCTCAGAGGACCCTGACAGAGGCTCTTTGTGTGTTTTATGGTTCGTTGAGCTTTATGACCCAGAAGAATCCATTATTTGTTTTATTTATTGCAGGCCTCAAACAGTAGGCTTTGCCTTTTTCTTTAAACTTACAATGCTTATGGCATGACAGAATTATTTTTCATTTTTCTTTTTCTTTCAGAGCCTTGGAACCTGTTAGGAAATTTCCAGTACAAGCTTTGGGGGAGATACCAGTACTCGGGTTGGGCATCTGGGAGAGATAGACAAGCTCTTATTACAGCGTGGAGGATGGGGAGATTACCTGGCCAAGTATCATTTCAGGTTGTGGCAGAAAGAGATTAGCTCCAATTTATCGCCGCTCACATTTTCCTCTTTCCCCCCGTTTTCTGAGTGTCATGGAAATGATATTTGTGAATCCCAGAGGCCTCTCACAGTGGTGTCAGTTTAGAGATCTTCCCAGATACATCCAAATGTGGACATAAAACGTAATAGGAAGAAATTGAAAAAATATCTGTTTCTTGATTCTTTATTACTGTGGAGTTAAGAAAGCTATTTCTCATGCTGTTTCATAAATTTGAATCCAAATGTATATGTTAATGTGTATTCAGACGGCTTTTGGATGATTCAAACATGCAGATGTTTTTATAAAGTTTGTCAATTTTCCGGCAATTTATATTATATTATTTATACAACGTATACGTGCAGATCTGCCGTAAGTACGTACACAGTATTGTCAAAATGGAGCCTAAGTGAGCTCTGATGAAAAGTTAAAATAAGTAAGACCATGATGAATACTTAGTATTTCAACTAAGCATTTGATCTGAAAAATAGGAACATGAGCAAAATTAATTTGGGGCTCTTTATTCCATTAATATTTTACCTAAATTAAATTTGAATCTGACAGGGACCAACATCAATTTTGCTGCAGGTCTCATACTATCTCTATAACACGAGAATACACAGGAAGGTTTCAGACTCTGAAAGAAATGCAGCAGAAAGCCTCAAAGAGCATTTCTTAAATTTCATGAAAGGTTTTGTGAGGCAGAAATGCTCCAAGACGTATCTGTGACATTTCCATGTAAGGCATTAGCTCATTTCCTAAGCTTGCTAATCCTTTTACTAATTAGGGCCAATTGCATAATTTTTGTCTGGGTTGTGCCTGGGTTGCAGGTACGTTGTTGATCAGGCATGTCTGTGGGATTCAGAAACACTGGTCTCTCCTTGCACTGCTCCATTACACAGTGGAGGGAGGGGGCAGGTGAAAAATGTGACTTCAGCTGATACTGTCTCTGAAGTTTAGGAAGAATTCAGTGAACTTCCTCATTCAAGTGAGCATTGACCACAGGACTAACCACTGTCAGGATCAGACAACAGGGTCGAGGGTGTTATTTGATCCCCTCTAATGAATGCAGGCCTCAAAGTGCCATGGCCTTCCCCTGAGTGGTGCCAGCAGAAATGCACAGTAGGGATGGCGATCCCCTGTGGTTGATGTAGGGATATGAGTGGAGGAGCATGCTTTGGGCTTCCCCCCCAAACATTGAAATATAGCTCAAATCTCAGAAGCAGAAGAGCAGTTCACATTGTTTTCCAAACCAACACTGGTCGAAAGGAAGATTCTTTAGGGCAGAGGTCTTCAAACCATAGGATGCAGATGAATCCCTTGGCAAGATCTTAAAAAATATTTCTTACTAACCTGCGGAACTTCTGAGTTCCAAGGTTTAGAATAAATAATGTGAGTTCACCTCAATCTTGAGAGATGGTTCATTAACTACATTCCTAAAGCTTAAGTAATTAATGCTCTAAGGAAATAGTTAGGTTAAAGATACACTGGTTAAGAATCCAGTATACTCCCTGAGTTAGTGATGTCTGTGCCTAATAAAGATGATAGAAGCAGTAGCTTAGCCTAGGAAGACTTCCTGGAAGAGTCAGGGCTTGGGCAAAGCTCATTGGTCATGAAAGATTTAGATGATATCAGCCGATAATGGATGAATGCTACCATGTGTTGACAAATTGACTAAACAACAATACATATCACTTCAAATAGTGATATAAAATAAATAATCATCTATAGTTATGGTTCAGGGTAAGTTAAATATTAGAGGTGTTTCTTCTTATATGAGGATGGCCTCCATTTCCGTTTTACCCTGGCTGGAAACTAATAAGGTTCAGTCCTCTCTTTGTTTTGCTGAGTTCAGTAGAACTGTCCATAACTGGCTTTGAAACTGATCTTGGACCAAGCAATTAACTTCGCTTAGTCTGATTCCCTCATTTGTACAATGGGAGGGTGGTGGTGGATGATTTCAGATCCCTTTTAGCTCTAACTTCCATCTGACCCAGTTAAATGCTTCTCATTACGACATGACTGGACATAGGCCAGGTCAAATGATGTCCCTTCGAACATAACCATCAGATAGAGCTGTACACTGTAAAGATGGATATTAGACTCTTCACTTATCATCATTAGTTCTGTAGTCTTAGAATGGGACTGCGCCGTAGTTCGTATCTGTCATAGTTAGTATTTGGAAGCCTCCAAGCCTATGAGATTATTCACATATTTATTCCTGTGTACCGCATATGCCACCCAACGTCTCCCCTTCATCATGTGTCTGTGACAATATATTGAACAGAAAATCTCCATCAGCTGAGTCTGACAGAGTGTATTATTTACAGTGGTGTCAAAATGTGCTGCTTATAATTGACTGGGCTCATAATAAGCCAACCTACGAGTCTTTTCTTCTCATATTCCTTCCTGCTGGTAAATCCTTCCTTCCATCAACAGCTTCTTTATTATTTACAGAGGAGGGGAACGCACAGCAGATGGTGCGTGAGGGTGAGGGATACTTCATGGGGACTCTTTCAACTCGTGAAGGCTTCCACTTAGGATTCTGCTACAGCAATTAAGGGTGAGGGGGATCAAATCCACTGGATTCAGTTTCTAAACTAAACAGAATGCACTACGCAGATTCCCCCAACTGCAGGCAATGGTGTGGAATAATGATTAACAGCCACATGGCCACTTTCATTTTTCCACTTACATTCTGTGAAATCTGGAGAAAATTACTGACCCTCTGTATGTCATAGTTGTGTCATCTGTACAATGGGGATATACCAATAGCATCTAACTTATGGGAATGTTGGGACTGTTAACCAAATAATGATATGAGGAGCTAAATCCAAATTAAAAACAATAAACACACCCATGACAAAACAAATGCAAAGCAAATCTTTCATATGTTACCCACTCATCAACTAAGACCCCCCAGATTCTTCCTGTACCACATAGCAGAAGGCTTCAGAATTAACCAGGGGGAACGGAAACTCTTCCAGCCCCTTCCAACAGGATATACTTTCCATAATTCTACCCAGTTCTACGTTCTCTTAGTCTACTATTGAAGCCTCCTTAAACTTTGCATGCCTATGCCATGCCTGGTTCTGACCTATCTAAAGTACATTTCCCCAGTCATCCTATATAGAAGGTCTTATAGGTTACATCTTCTAGACTACGCTACAAAAGCCAGATGTGGGGTTTGTGCAGTACCACGCTCGCTGAAGCAGTGTTTTCATGGTTATAGCAGTTACCTCCCATCTGCCAGCTAGTCGACCTCTGCCTTGAACTCCCAGAAACATTTTGGAGTATTATTTTCAAATTTCAATGGACAAAGCTCATTCATCATGAAAAGTACTAATTTAGACAAGTATATCTTTTTAATGTAATTGCTCTGATGAAAAGTCCCATATCCATGTAATTCTCAAAGATTAATGTAAGGTTATTATCCTGAAACTAATTCTAGTTTGGCATTCAGAGTAAATTTGTGATTGTTGGTGTTCTCCTTTGGTTTTATTTGAGAAGATGATCATTATCTGTCAAATCAAAAAGGTTTAGTGGACTGAAATAAGCAAAGAAAAAAATGCCGGAACCTGGGGTCCTGTGACTGAGATAGCCTGATCATTTGTCATCTGGCTTTAATGCCAGACTTCTACATCTTTTCTCACAACCTTGCTTCCCCTCCCCGAGGCTTAGGGTCTTAACCTGAAAATGAGAAAGTAAAACTAAATCATATCTACAGTCTCTTATCTTTATAATCAGGTGATTTCTCTTCTTAGGGATGGAAGAAATATTTCTCAATCTTGCTGAGTTTCTCTGGTCATGTAGGGAATAAACTTTTTACTATTCAGTTATCTTCTAATACAGAATATTTTACTTTCTGAAGGGAGATGCAAGCACCCTTCCTTTCTGTAGTTTCCTTTTCTTATTTGGGTGGGCACAGGGAAGACGGACCCCTTAGTTCACACAAAATTGTTCAGAGGATGCAGATAATAGCAATGATGAACTAATCTAAAATTTTGATTTAACAGTTGAGGAAACTGAGTCAAAAAACATGGCCAAGGACTAATTAGCTGTGGAGTCCAGAATAGGATTTTGGCGTCTGCATCTCTGGTCTTATGTCTCTTCAGTAGCACCATGCCACCTTCTACTCCCTGGAACCAGGAAAGCCACAAGGTACCTTGCACCTACACTCAGATCAGACAGTCTTGAGACAGACAGAGCTGTACAGTTTCAACTGCTAAACCCAATGTGCACATTAAGGGCCTTTCCATTTTGCATTCAGCTTTCTTAGAAATCTCTTCTATTTCCTCTGGTACTCCGCGTCCTAAAGAATCTTTTCTTCTGAGGGTGTGGTTACACGTCTAACCCAGTGTTGGGCCTAGGTTGCTCTCAACTCAGAGCTTGCCCCATCGCGTGTTGAAGGACAAGTCAAGAGCCTATTAGAGACATTGGAATCCAAGATAGTGAATAATAATAACGAAAGGCCAAACTCTATAAAATGCTTAGACCAGGAAGAAAAGTTTGCATGAGTATGTTGAAAGAAACAAACAACAAAAAAAGTGTTTATACTGTGTTTGTATATATACATATGAAAATATATGTTTATAGTATGTTTTATATGTATGTATTCTCACTGTGTGTGTGTCTGTGTGGTGTCTGTGTACGGTGCACCTATGAAGCACAAAGCACTATGGGAAATACCTGGTGGAATCAGACAGAGCTTCTTTTAAAGAAGGGCACGTGGTGATCCAAAGCCGTTCGCTACCCTGGGAAAACTTTACCATTCTCCATGGTTTGGTAGCTGATTCAGGATAAATCACCCCTGGACTTTGAGTAAAAATGAACAGAAGGCAGGTACACAGGTCATAACAGTTGCTGTAGTCTGTTTCTCTCCTTCATTGTCAGTGGCAGCGATCATACTTTCCACCTGAACTATCTGCTTTTAGAAAAGATCTCTGTTAGTATCTAACCAGCACAGTCCCTCCTTTGCTTCAGGGCCTTGGCAAGAGCAGGTTCTGATTCTGAAGTATTAACATTCCTCCCTTCTGAGGTCTGCTTGCTCTGACCTTGCAGATGCAGGCTATCACGGATGTTTATTTGTCTGTTACCTAAACTCAGGACACATGTACCGCAGTAAATTCTTCATTTGCCAAAGTTAATCACAGCCATGCTATAGCTTTTATCACTCCAACTGCCCATTGGGAAAGCCTTGAAAATATAGATGGGATTTGTTGTCCAGGAAGTAAGTTCAACAAACCAGATTGGTGAGACTACACAGAGGGAGAGGTCTGAGTCAGGGTTCCTCCTTGGATAATATCTGATTCCGTTCCTGCCAAAGATCAAATTTAAGACTTGCTACATTCCCCGAAACAGACTTGTGACAACTTAGGGTTGAGGGGAGCAATAAAAGTTTTGTTCGCTTGCTTTTGCATTAAACATTCTTAAAAATTAAAATATACAGAGGAAAGTGTAATGTTATTCGTGGTCCCACCACTGAAAAAAAGTGCTAACATTTTATCATTTTGACTTCAGATAATTTTTATTATTAAAAAATAAAATATTTGGAAAAGCATTGAAGTCCTTTGTGTACCTCTCCCTAGTTTTAGCTACCCCGAAGCAAATATTGTCATATATTTGGAGAGTAGATGGTCCACTTTGATCCTTTTATTGAATAGGTGTTTGTGCGGTCATAAATAGTATAAGGCATTGTTTTAGTACTCTTAAAAAATTATTACAATAGTGTTATGCTGTACATTCTGCCAACTTTGAATTTGATCAATATTGTGTTTTTAAGAATGCGTGTATGTATAAATATATGTATGCATATATATATATATAGGGTGACCATAAAATTCATTACAACTATTTAAATTGCACACAAAATTTATGGCCACCCTGTATATCTTTCACTCATTTTAACTATTGTGCAGTGTTCTATCATCTGAATATAATGCAGTTTGTTTATTCCTGCACAGATTGTCATTTCCAAATTTTTGCTCTTGTGAACAAAGTAGCAATGCACATCCATATAGAGTTGGCCCTCCACACCCCACTACAAATGTGCTTGGTCCTACATTTGTGGATTCAACCAAGTGTGAAAAAAAATATTTTTTTAAAAATTGTGTCTATACTGAACATGTACAGACATTTTTGTGTTATTAGTCCCTAAACCAGCGCAACCCACGGCAACTGTATTAAAGGGTGGCGGCATTAGGAAGGTTGAGAACCACTGCTGAACAATACAGCGTAAAGACTATTTAAACAGCATTTCTATTGCATTAGGTATTGTTAAGTAATCAAAGGATGAATTAGAGTATATGGGAGGTTGTGCACAGATTATGTGCAAATAGTACATAATTTAATATGGGCCTTACAAGTACCAAATCCCCCATGGACACCAAGTGATGCCTATGTATTCATTTGTGACACAAATGTGAGAGGGTTTATATATATATGTGTGTGTACACCTAAAATTGGTATTCTTAGAGATCTCATTATGTTTCCAAATTACCTTCCAAAGTTGCTGAAGTAATTTCCAATCCAAAGAGTTTTAAGGGTTCCTGTTTTTCTTTCCTCCTTTCCTATGCTTAGTCTATCCAGACTTTACTTTTTCCCATTATTGTTGTCTTCTGTTATTTTCATTCACATTCTTTTGTTATTTATTTCCATGTTCTGTTTTATTAATCATTCATGTTAGAAGTTTGTATATTTCCTTACTCTTTCAAAATGGTTCTTTCATTGATTTATTTTTTCTAGTTTATTAATTTGGCTCTTTCCCATATTTTCCTACTTTCTGTGGGTCTTTTATCTTTCTGATTTATAGTTCAGCTTATTTACTTCATCTTTTTGATGAAAAATAAATTCATTTATGTCTACATATTTCTTTATAAGTACTACCATAACTAAATCCCCTCAATTTTGTAGTGACTCTTTGACATTTGTAAGTCTAAATATTTTGTGATTTTTATTAAAATTTCTTCTCTGATCCATAAATTAGTTAGGGGTTAGTTTTTTTCCTGTTAAAGTGTTTTGTTTTGTTTGCCTTTTTTATTGTTGATGTCTAATTTAATTGTGTGTTTAACATTAATTCTTTTTTGTTGTTGTTGTTGCAGATTTTTGGCCGGGGCCAGATTTGAACCCCCATTCTGGTGAATGGGGCTAGCGCCCTACTCCTTGAGCCTCAGGCACTACCCTAACATTAATTCTTTGAAAATTTTGGAAGGTTCATTAGCACTCTAGTACATGGCAGATTTTTGTAAGTGTAAGAGATACACTTAAAAATAATGGGTTGTTTGTTTGTTTGTTTCCTTCAATCCCCCAATTTGCTTCTTCCACAGTTAACTTCATCTTATAAAATAGCAACACTTTTGGGGAGGGGTTGTCCATTAGGGTAAAAATATCAGAATCATCTTTAATCTTTTTTTCTCATACAAATATGCAATTTACCAATATATCCAGTTAGCTCTGTCTTCAAGACATAGCCTAACTATTCCAACCACCGCTACTTCTAAGTGCATGATTATCGCCTGATTGTTGTAGTAACCTCTGAACTGTTTCCAGTTGGGCAAACATGTCAGTCTTTATTCAGCAGCCATGGAGTGGTCCTTTACATATACTAGTCCAGTTACATTGCTCTCTGCTCAATGCCCTCCAAAGACTTTCCATTTATTTCAGAGTAAAATTGATAGCCTTTGCCATGGCCTTCAACGTACCTCCTGATCTAGTTCCCTGTTACTTCCCTGATCCTAGCCTTGTGGGCCACATGCTGCTGCCTCAGGGCCTTTGCACTTACTGGTACACCTGCCTGACACCTGCACGTGTTGCTCCCTTGCTTCATTCATGTCTTTATTTAAAGGGCTTCATGTTAGAAGTGACATATCTGACTACCTCACTTCGTATAGCATCCCTAAACATCCCAATCCCACATCACTTTCCCCTTACCTGACTTACTTTTCATGATAGTGCTCTGTCTTTCCTTGGTAGAATATAAACTCTGTAAAAGTAGGCATTTTTGACTCCTTCATTCACATTCACTATCATACCACATATCATGATTGAAAACAGTGTAGGAGTTGGGTGAGCTTTAGTTGAATGAGGAGGGGAACGGAATAAGAGTCCTATAGAATATGTTCCAGCTCCATCCTTAGCAAAGTATCTCAAGAATGGAATAAAAAGTATCCAGTATGAGATTCTTTACAAAAATTTTAATAAGGCCAAAGAATCCATTCACTGCCACAGGTGGATGCTGTCTCTCTCATTTAATCATTCATCTTGCATGTATTCGACTCCTTGTTCAATAAATTATTCCCAGACTCTGTACAGACAGACACCTTGTTTGGAACTCAGGGATGAGTAAGGCAGATGTGGTTCCTGCTTCCAAGTAGCATAGGATCCGTAGAAGGAAATAGCTAAATGGAATGAGGTAGGACAGATTGCTTTCCTGGCATCAGCTTTCCCCTTGATGGGAGACTGAATTGCTGGATCAGTTTAGTTAAAGGTAAGTGTAGAAGTTAAGACTCCCTGTGATGCTGACAGAGGGTAATGCTAAGCTGACCACAGAAATGGATTTGGAGTTCTGAGGAGGGAGGAGATGGGGAGGAGAGAGTAATACAGAGGTGCTAGAGGTGGCAGACTGTTTTCTATGCATTCAGTTCCCTCTCCTGATTTTCAAAAATTATATAGTAAAACATGATCTATTAAAAACTGTGAGTGATGAATGCTATTTTCCGGGACAAGTATGCTGCTGGCCTGGGGAGCATACTTTAAAAATCACCCCTTTGAAGAATCACAGATCTATTTCTTTTAATAAAAGGATCAGCCAGTGTGTGGTGCTGGCATGAAGCAGAGCTGTGCTATTTGTGGTTCTCCTTGCCACTCTGGGGCATGGAGCAGGGTTGCTGCAGCGAGGATGCCACGCCAGGCAACGAGGACAATTTTGATGGTGACTACTCTAATGATTATGATGATGAGGAGGAAGGGTATATGACTTGGAGAATGCCGAGGAAAAGAGCCAGGGAAACGTGGAGAGACTCCCCTGTGCAGAGAATCCACTGGCCAATTAGAGGCGACTGACCGCACTACGCGTGACCCAGTTTGAGGCCACATGCTGCAAACTGGAGCTCTCCAGATCGTGACATGCTCCTGGGATGGTGGAGCTGGAGGGGGAGACAGACCTTCTGCTTGCCTTCAGGAGCTCAAACCCCAGAAGATCTCCATGGTCATTCATTGCTACCTACCAGAAGGGAGCCATGAAGGCTGGGGGTAGACGAGCTTATCATCACTGACTAAACTGGGGTCATCCTGACCTTGCCCCTATTTGATTTCTACCTCTCCTTATGTACAGTTTCAATAATAAATTATTCAACCTGTAAGAAATAGAAGAAAAATAAGAAAGAGGAGGAACAAAGGGTGAGCCACAGTAAGACTTGGGAAGCTTGTCAAGACAAGAGTAATGACTCACAAACACTATTACCTAAGTTTGGCTTTCACTGCTTGTTCCCCAAATCATCATTGCACTGACAAGTGTTGAGGACCATGTATTTGTCCATCGTGCTTCCCAGAAGTGCCAAGGACCAGAATTTATCGCTTCAGCACATCATATTGTGAAGCTGCCATGGCCCTTGTGATTTACTTTTTATTACTGGCCAGTGCAGAAGATCTGGTAATCATATTCTCACCCACCATTTAATGGTTATCCAAATTTGCTGTGATACCCCTTTAAACAGATTTTCTATTTAACACAAAAACATTTGAAGTCCTGAGATAGAGATTAGAAAAAGATATTTGAGGGGATAGGGTCAAGATGGGAATGATTCAGGTCAAATAGGCAAACCACTTATCATAGTTGCCAGCCACTGATGTTCACGTACAATTATTACACACGAGGCCCATCTGTTTGTGAAATACTCTTTTCTTTTATGATAAGCCACATCCTCTATGTTGCACACACACCCTCACACACACACACAAACAAATTAGCACATTCAAGCACATTCATAGTCCACAAGAAACAAAGCAAAATTAATTCTTCCTCTTTTCGAGGTGACAGATCAGTTCTGCCTGACTTGTGCCGGAGTGATCAAGTCTAAAAATAAACACCAGAGTTTCTCAGTCCAAATAAATTTCTCTTCTATTTCTTGAATAATTTTAGAGAAAGTTACTATAGTTTTTAAAATCTGACATATTATTAGATCTTTGATTTTAAGCATTTTAAAATTAATAATATTTAACTGCCTAGTTGTGGATTAGGAAAATATTGTCTTCTGTAAATAGCTGTTTTACTTAAAGCATGTAAAAGATAATTTTTTAAGTACGGATATAAAAAGAGGTTATCAAAAATTTTACTGGATCAAATGCATGTCTTAAATTTTATGAGAAACTCTAACTATATTTTATACAGAAACACTAACTATATTTTATTTT
>CAUYON010140397.1:0-27401 GCA_963573935.1 Arctocebus calabarensis | reverse complement strand
TTTATTTTTCTTTATTTTTTTTTTTTTTTTTTTTTTTGTTTTTTTTTTTGGGGGTGGGGGGTGGTTGGGAAGGTGGGAGGAAGGAAGGAGAGAAGGAGCAAGAGAGCGAGGAAGAAAGGAAGGGAAGGAAGGAAGGAAGGAAGGAAGGGAAGGAAAGAAGGAAGGAAGGAAGGAGAGAAGGAGAAAGAGAGAGAGAGGAAGAAAGGAAGGGAAGGAAGGGAGAAAGGAAGGAAGGAAGGGAGGAAGGGAGGAAGGAAGGAAGGAGAGAAGGAGAAAGAAGAGGGGAAGGAAGGAAAGGAGAAAGAGAGAGAGAGGAAGAAAGGATGGAAGGAAGGAAGGGATAAAGAAAGAAAAAGAGGGGAAGGGGAGGAGAGAGAAGGGGAGGGAAGGGAGAAAGAAATGAGGGTAAGAGGAGGTCGCCAGCGATGGTGCTGGAACACGTTTTGAGGCCTGGGATCCTCACAGCTCTGGTTCCTGGTAAGACGCGGTTCTGCCCTGAAACTCCCAACCAGCTTCTACCCATCCCCTTGCTTCTGCCCACCTTCTGAGTGGGGGGCAAGTGACTAGAACTACCACCCCTAGTAGAGAGAGGGAGAAGGCTGCAAGCTTATAAGGGCTTCAGGATCTTGCAAGCAATGTATGATTTTCCTGACTTTTTTTTTAAGTCAATTTGTTTGTACGTCTATGACAAAAATATGTAGACTGTTTATAGACAGCGTGTATGAGAGCCAGGCTTTTGGGGTACGATGTTTGGATTCAAGGCAGTAACTATTATGTGTTTCTCGTTGCTCATTCACCAACTAGTCGTGGATGCCTGGAGAGAATTTAGAATTGGAGGATGGAATTTTTAAAACACTTGGAGGACGTGTGGTATATTCTATCACCAAACCCCCAAAGTATAGATAAATGGATCTGGTTTATCCTGAAAATGTAATTCTTTTTTCTGTTTCTTGCTCAGCTTTCTGCCTCTCTGTCTCTCTGTCTCTCTCTCTCAGATTTGGGACTCTCTCTGAATGGGTGGGGAGGATTGGCACACCTTTTGTGTGCGGGACATAACCACAGGGGGACTGTATCTAACAAAATCAAATATTTTGACCTGGTTGTGTGTACCCTCACATTAACCTGAAATAAATTTACTTGTCAAAATAAATAAATAAAATTGGTAAAAGGATATTCTTAGTGATTCAATATGACATTTCTCTCTGAAGTCATCAAAAGGTATAACAAGGTGTAGATAAGGAGTAGCAGAGGATTGCTTTTAATTTCCCCCCAAATTACATCTTTTGTTCCTTTCTCTAAATCAGTGATTTTCTTTTTTTTTTTTTTTGAGACAGAGCCTCAAGCTGTCACCCTGGATAGAGTGCTGTGGCATCACAGCTCATGGCAACCTCCAATTCCTGGACTCAAGTGAGTCTCCTGCCTCAGCCTCCCAAGTAGCTGAGACTACAGGCGTCTGCCACAACGCCCGGCCATGTTTTGGTTGCAGCTGTCATTGTTCTCTGGCGGGCCTGGGTTGGATTCGAACCCGCCAGCTCAGGTGTACGTGGCTGGTGCCTTAGTCCATTGAGCCACAGGTGCCGAGCCTAAATCAGTGATTTTCAACTGGTATGCTGTCACACCTTGGTGTGCTGTGAAAATTAATTATATATATTAATTATAGTATATTAAATTATAGTTTAAGAATTTAAATTATTTTTGAAAGATGTTCAAAGCATAGTAAGTATATTCTTTTTTTGTAGTTGTTAACTCTTTTGGTTTTGATCAATATAATACAAGTGTGTCGGAAGATTAACTGTAGGTTCAAGTGTTCCATGAGATAAAATGTTTGAAAAACACAGCCTCTAGATCAGTAACTTTTAATAATGAAAGCAAATATGTTTTCTTTTTTAATTGGGGGTGTCTTGTTTACTTATAGCAGTGTGTGATATCTGTAACACAGTGTGTATGGTAGTTGCTTGGCCTTTTATCATAAATGCATTTAAATCATGTGGACATGACATTCTTTTCTTTTTTTTTTTGAGACAGAGTCTCACTTTGTCACCCTGGGTAGAGTGCCGTAATGTCAAAGCTCACAGCAACCTCAAACTCTTAGGCTTGAGCAATCCCCTCGCGTCAGCCTCCCAAGAAGCTAGGACCACAGGCGTGTACCACTATACCTGGCTAGTTTTTCTCTTCTTAGTAGAGATGGGGTCTTAGTCTTGCTGAGGCTGGTCTCAAACTCCTGAGCAGAAGAAATCCACCCACCTCAACCTCCCACATGCTAGGATTACAGACATGAGCCATGACCTCGCCTGGCCATGACATTCTTTTGTGTTTAAATTTCCATGAAATAGCTTTGCAAGAACTGTTCTGTGTTCTTGCAAAGGTGGATTATCTCCTTTCTCTTCCTTTCTTGGTAGTCATTGAATACTAGTTTTGAATTTTTTTTTTAATCTCAGACCCTAATGGTGCCATTTCTCTCTCTCCCCATCTCTTTCTTTAATAATTTCTATGATTTACATTTAAGTACTATTATCTGAGTGTCTTGTAATGCCCACAAAAATGTGCTTCCTGAATGTTCCGTGCCTTAAGGCTGTAATGTGCTGACTTACTGTTTTAGACTTGCTGCGACTGATTTTTGGCCCCTGGGAGGGGTGGTGGCACCACAGGGTGAGGACCCCACAGGCTCTGGGGGATGCAAGAGCTTAGCTCCCCTTTCAGCAGATACTAGCCAGGAGTCATTCTCACATCTCGGCCTCTGGGCCTGGACCTTTAGGTGGCCTTGAGAGGGCCGTGGTTAGAGGTTTGTTTCCTTTCAGCCCTTCTGTTCCAGGTGCTGTGACATCCTGCTACTGTCCAAAAGCAAAGCCATCAGCAGGCCTCTGGAGCCGCCTTATAATGAAACCCTGTGTTTTTAGTCATTTTGCCAAGTTGTTGGTAGAGCGGTTCTCTACCCCTAATCTCTCTTCCTCTTTAGAGACTATGTAATTCCAGCTTCCTCTCAGAGCTGCCTTAGAAATAACAGATTAAAAATAACCAAATACTCTGTTTGTAAGACCTCATCGCTGTGTCAGTAGGTAATAAAACAATGCTCTGTTCTTTTTGAGGCTAGCCTGAATAAAATATTTGACTAAGGGCAGCAGAAACTAAGTTTACTTTAGTTTATAAAAGCTTATTATCCTACCCTAGAAAGAAATTCTATGTTAGGTTGAATAATTAGTTTTTGATGATTCCATGTGGATTACTATTGGTCACTTTATTTTCCCAAAGGAAAGATGATTAAAAAAAAGAGAAAAGAAAAAAAAGTAGAAGACTTAGAAAAATAAAAGGCCCCAGCAGCATAGCAATTTAGAACTGGGCCAACATGTTTATTTTCAAAACAGAAAACACAGATCTTGTAACAGTATATTATTGCCATGGCTATGCCAGTTAGAAAGAGGAGAGTGATTTGAATATTCTGAAGCAGTCTGTAATATAATGAAAATTTTGGATTCCTTTATTCTCAAGTTTGTATGTTTGTAATGACTCTCCCCAAATTATACGGGTGTCCATGAAGTTCCGGGGCAATTTACTATGTTAAACTATTATAAATCACACACCAACTTTATATCCACCCTGTATATGAATGCATAGTAAAAATTGCAATAACTGAGCAAAAGTAATGCACATGACGTGTTTTACACCCGAAAAAGTATCATTAGTGATATGATATTCATGTGTAAGCAAAAATAGATAATACAAAAGAAGTATTTTGGAAGCTGGCATCACCATTCCAGGGCAGTATTTTCTTACAAAAATGTTATGTAGGCTGTTTATGCTAAGTTAGAATCAAGAACTTTCTTCATTAATTATAGACATCCAGATAGTTAACCCTTGAATACTAGGAATCCAGATAATGAATTTTTTTTTAAAGATACCAAAAAATACTGCCTTGCATGAACATCCAGGAATTCCAGCGTGGTGAAACAGTCCTCTTCTAATACACCACAGCAGTTGCTGTCATAGAACGGCATCTGTACCGCTGACATCAGAACTGCTGAGGAGCTTGTTCAAATGCAGGCTCCTGGGCCAGGTCCGTGACCCCTGTGGTCACAGGCTCACTGATGGGCTCCAGGAACCTGCCCTATGGAGAAGTTCCCTGGTAGATTTTTTTTTTTTTTGACACAGAGTCTCAAGTTGTCGCCCTCAGTAGAGTGCTGTGACATCACAGCTCACAGCAACCTCCAGCTCCTGGGCTCAAGTGATTCTCTTGCCTCTGCCTCCCAAGTAGCTGGGACCACAGGCGCCTGCCACTATGCCTGGCCATTTTTTGGTTGCAGCCGTCATTGTTGTTTGGGGGCCTGGGCTGGATTCAAACCCACCTTAGCCCGCTGAGCCACAGGCACCGAGCCATTCTGGTAATTGTTATTCTTTCCCCACAGCATCCTAAGAAGACAGGTTAGAGGCCTAAGGTGTGAGAGAAGAAACCTAACAGGGAGGGGGCTCAGTGCACTTGGCACTTGGCATAGCCCACTTGACTAGCAAAGGATGCTTTACAGACAGGCTTTTCAAGTTAGGAATTACCACGTCACGCTGCCCATTTGTTACCTCATTTCATCCTCATGGCAACCCTAGGGAGTAGTTGTTATCTGCATTTTATATGTGAAGAAAATTTGGTGCCATGTGCATAAATTACTTGCCCAAGGTCACATGCTTAGAGAGTCTGCTAACTATTAATATTTTCTGTGATGGTTCGATAAATCCTGTGCCTTAGTAAACCTGTGGTCCTCAAACCCCCCGTGCCACAGACAGGTACCTGTTAGGAACCAGCCCGCACAGCAGGAGGGGAGAAGCGTGCAAGTGAGTGAAACGTCATCTGTATTTACAGCCGCTCCCCATCACTCAAGCACTGGCTGAGCTCTGCCTCCTGTCAGATCAGTGGCTGCTTTAGATTCTCACAGGAGCACGGTCCCTACTGTGAACTGTGCACGTGAAGGATCCAGGCTGTGCTTCCTGGGAAAATCTAATGCCTGGTGACCCGAGGCAGGAGATGTAAAGTGCTTGAATCATCCTGAAACTATCCCCTACCCCTGTCCGGGGAAAAACTGTCTTCTAGGAAACTGGTCCCTGGTGTCAAAAAAGGTTGGAAACTGCTGCTTGAGACAACTTTATTATACAAGAAGATTGTTTTCGATCTACAAAATGATTTTTGTTTCCCCCCCCAAAAGATTGACTTGTTAGGTTAAAGCACCTTATCCCCTCATTTTTCCTAGAAGTCTTTCGTATTCTAAATGTACGTGTTAATAGGGGAATAGGACCTATGTGCCATTGGAATTTAATACGTGAATATTTAATAACAGGAAAAGAACATAATTGGAGGCTACCAGTTCACTCATGCCCCCTTCAGCCTGTGTTCTCCGTGGCGGGATTCTGCAGCTGGGAGCAGGGGGGAGGTTCAGATTTAACTGGGGGCGACTTGCCTCCTCTTGCTCTGGCTTGGCGTGAGCAAAATTTAAAATGGGTCCCTCCGGCAAGAGTTAAAGTGGGTGTCCTCCCGATCAAAACATATCATGGGCGCACCTTTAGACTGGAGTTACTCTCAGACTTACAGCTACCACCACCTGCCGCAGGCAGGGTCTCTTACCCCCCATCTTTATTCAGAGTTTCTTTGTAACTTCTTCACTGCACCATCAGCAGCAGAAATCTTCCCAATTTTTATTTCAATGTCTACTGCCATTCCAGTGTAGGCTCTCAATGCTGTTTCTGAATTAAAAGCAGACAATGGCAGAACCTTTAAATGCAGAAAAGTGCAAACGTAGAGCACTGGCGTGCCAAGTACAGTTTCAAGGTTCAAGTTTATTAAGAACGCTGGAGTGTGTTGGAAATGTTGAAGACAGACTGGTAATAGTATTCATCTTGCATCTCAAATACGTTTTTTTTCCCCCTACTAATAAATACAACAGATGAACTGTGACTTGAGAAAACTGTCATTCGCTACCCTTCCGAAGGAGCCAAGAAGTTTGTGAACGTCACCTCTGTGACTGTGTCATTTCTGGTGTTAATGCAGTCAGACAGGTTCCTCATGGACGTCTCCTAGCCTCAAGTGTCATGGCTGGAGGTGGCAGCTGGAGGAACTTTGAATATCGTGGCAATAACGTGAGCCAATCCAAAGATACACTGGAGTTCACATATCAAAGGAAAAATACTGTTTGATGGTTTTTCAGAGATACTGAGGAGATTGAAAATGCATAGAGAGCCAGACTTCCCGGCCAACTTCTAGATTATTATAAATGCACATTTTTTTTCCATTTAAAAGGCCTTTTTGCTGAAGAAGGTCATAGTAGTCCTTTGTAGTCTAATGCCATTCAGCTGTATATTTATTAAACAAGTCAACCCTCCTAAAACTGCAGTGTGGCAACCACTGTATAAATTGGATCTGGGGAGAAATAGCCCTTGTGCTATGGAACCTAAAGGCTGCATGGATTAGGAAGCAGGGACATAGTTAGGATTTAGCTAAGAATCAGAGTAAGTGCATTCAGGTTTCAGCCCGAGCAGGCCAACTTGCATGTCAAAAGGCATGCATTTATAAACAATGAATGCTCCTTGCCACACACAGCCACACACAGAAGTTATTCATGCATAGTTATTAGTAAGTCATTTTCTGAGACTTTGGCTGGAAACTTAACTTTTCATGGATGAAACGGTTTGGGTAACATCTCCAGTACTTCCCCTTGAGAAAATGAAGTAACAAAATCCACGAGACACTTCCAGTCTGCAGATAATCTTTAATGTGGCTCCCCTGCTCCCTGCCTTGGTATGTTGTGGTACTTTGGCAAGAAGAGCGTCAGAAAACCCATTTTTGAAGATGTCTTTGAAGATGATAGATTCCGCACACTTTATCCATTAATCTAAGCTGGTGGGCTTTTGCCCAGAGTAAAATAATTGGTCCTTGCCTAATGGTTTTCATATTAAATCACTGAGTAATACCAATTTTTCTAATGATGCCATTCAATTCCATTTCTAGACGGAGAAAAATAAAGTGAGAAAAGTGGTTAAAATTTTTTAAAGGATTTACATAGTACTTGGCATATGCACTTAAGCTCTTTTTTAAGAGGTGCTTTATAAAATATTAAGTCGTGTGGGCTTCTCAACTCCCCTATTCCTCTGTTTACTATTATGCCCATTTCACAGGTGGAAAAGGTGAGGAATGAACAGTTCAAGGCACTGGCTGGCTCAGCACACAGTTAGTGGGAGAGCAAGGGTCCAGTACAGGCTGGGTTGGACCCAGCCTCCAGCCATCGCACACGCCGTCTCTGTGGCTGACTCCGAGACCACCCTCATAGTTAATCTGAGGAGCCAAGAATAGAAATGAGAGTATTTAACATTTTCCAGACCCCCTTTCTGGTCACCCACCAACACTCAACCTCCCCATGGACTGTATCCTGATCTTCAAAGTGAATTTCAGGTTGAAAGGTTTAGGCTTGGGGAAAGTGGAGCCTTCAAGATCACAGAGGAGCAATCTTGGAAGACAGGAGGGCGCAGAATAGCTTAGCCTGAAGAGTATTGAATGTGCTTAATGACAGAGATGGGGAGTGAATCGAAACATTACCATGGCGTGGTGTTCTGTTTGTTCTGAAAAGCGACCTTTGAAGTTACAAATCCCACTTCCTGCCCCTCTAGTCCACCAGCCCAGACTGAGGAGGCCAGAATAGCTGTGCCTTTGACCAGGGCCAAGACACAACAGAGAATTAATAAGGAGCCACCGGCCTTGAGCTGTTTGGGCTCTGCATAAATAAGGAGAAAAGCGATTGGGAGCTGCAGAGCCCTAACATAAGGACCCAAGCAGCATTTTTATGGGTCTACCTAACCCACAGGCCTTGGGACTTCTGGAACAAGAAAAATGTTCTGTTGTTGCTTTTATTCCTGGAAATACAGCTATTCTGAAAGCTTTGAGATGTTAGCATACGCCCACCCTAACCAGGGAGCTCTTCACTGTTGGTACAAAATATGTAAAGGGATGTGGCTTCTAATTTTCCTTTTCTGGCAGACGCTAACAAGAGATAATGCGTTGACAGAGAGGCAGCTGGAGGTGCAGGAATTCAGTGGATCTAGAACATCTGGGCATCGTCAGCCATAGTGAGGGGCCAGCCCACATGCGAGGTAGCAGGGACAAAAAAATGAACCTTTGGCCACGTGGTGAAAGTCATCACTGGAGGAAACACTGGCCTAATTTTTGGAAGAGAGGGTTTTCTTTTTTGCCCTTCAAACTCTGAAATGAATTTGGAAACCACTCATTCTTATAAGCCCCCAGGATAAAAAAATTTTTGCTGGTATATTGCAAAAAGAAAAGGAAATACTAGATCCATCCATGCAAATGAGATGAGTTTTGTTTTATCGTTCTTGCTATATAGGAAGGTTCCAAAGCTCTCCATCTCTACATTCACAAAATCCAGTCTTCCAATAACTCTTCTGCCAGCAGTAACCTTGATCTTCACCAGGCTTTCCTCTCTGCCTCTTCTTCTCATGCCAAAGTTGTAAAGCGGAACTCACTTTTGCTCAGAGGTAGAAGCAGTATAGTCATCGAAAGATGAGTGTTACAGGTTGTTGGGTGGTTTTTCTTCTTCCTTTTTTTTTTTTTCTTTTTTTGGCAGATATCACTTAGAATGATTTATCTTTACTCATTCAAAATCTCTAACCGTCCCAAGGAGAGGATAACCACAAAAATTTCCTCTAACACTGATATAGCAGCAGCTGTGTGGGATGTATTCCGCATTCAGTCTGGGATAAAGAAGAGTGATTCTAGGAGGGCAACATCTATTCAAATTTGAGTCTGCTTGAAGTGTGAGGACAAGTTCAAGAGAGCTTATTCCCATACCCTGTTCTGCAATTTGGACAGATGCCTTGATTTACAGATTAAATCATAAGGAAGAGGAAAGGGTCTGTTGGTTTTTTGGTGATAATGGGTTTTCTTTTTCTTTTTTCTTTTTTTTTTTTTTTTCCTCGTTGAGGTCAAAAATTCTAACAAAAAGCACAGAAAAAACTTTAATAGATGTTTAAATACGTTCTTAAGTGTAATAGATTTTCAGTAGGTTCTTTGCATTCGGCCTTGTCATGGTCTTTGCAGGTGGCTTTATCCACAGAGGTCACACGAATGACAGAGTGTGAGGGTTAAAAACATGACCTTGGGTGCCAGCTGACATGCAGCTGAGTCTCACACCCCTGTTCCCTAATTGAGCCCTTTCCAAGTGCCTGTGCTCCTGTACGCTACAGTGTCACTTGTAAATAAGGGTGGCGGTTGTGTCACTCAGGGACACTGTAGGCATTTACCCAGATAACATGTGCATGGCTCCTGGCAGAGTGCCTGGCATTAGAGTAAGCATTCAATAAACATGAGTAATTGTTATTTTAAAGATAACCCCTTCCTTTAACCTTTGTGCTTCCCAATGCTCAAGTTGAAATTGGATGGAGCTGGATTTTGAATTCTTTCAAGCTGTTTCTGTTTCACAGGCAAAAACAACAATCACATCAGGGGAAGCCAAAGGATAAATTATTGTCTTATTTAGTAACAAAGGGTACGGCGAACATGGAAGTTCAGGGGAAAAAGTAGGTTATAATGAATGACTCCGTTTCAAAAAATGTGTATAATACTTGTTTGGGAGGCCCTGTGTCCAAATAGTAATATTAGTTATCCCTAAATGCCCTTTATTTTCTTATTTACACTTCTTCTCATGTATTCTGTAGGGAGCCTGGATTACTTTCTTGTTAAAGTAAAACAACAAATGCTATTTTTTAAAGGAAAGACATGGATAGTCTCAATGGAACCCACTTGCAGGTTGTGGGTTAGCCCAGCCTGGGTTTCCTGTTGTGCAGAGGGAGAAATTGAGGTTGTAGCCACAGGAGGAGGAAGTGCTGGGATGAAGTGTACATTTAGTAAGGTGCTGAAAATTTGGAGCCATCAGTATTTCAGAATCTTCAGTGAGGTTTTCTATCTGCCCTGCTCACCACACTCTTGTTCCAATTATGTAGATAATTCCAGAAACTGATCTGAGACTCTCTGGCCCTCTGAGATCAGTAACATGCTAAACTTTGGCTCTGCAATCCTGCTTTCCAAGGAACGGCCTCCAGACGTACTGAGTATGCAGAAGTGCAGTTTTCAAACATGTGGAGCTTGGACTTGACTTTGGAGCATTGTCAACAGGTCCCCAGATTTTTAATCTCTCTGCAAAGGCATCAAGCCAGGCCTGAGAAGTGAGGCGAACACCGTCATGTGTCACATAATGACAGGGATATGTGCGAGACCAGCCTGAGCAAGAGTGAGACCCCCATCTCTAAAAAATAGCCAGACATTGTGGTAGGTGCCTGTAGTCCCACCTACTCGGGAGGCTGAGGCAAGAGGATTGTTCGAGTCTAAGAGTTTGAGGTAAGTACTTAACACAAACTTAGATGGTACAGCCTCCTCTCCACCCAGGCTTCATGGTGTTGCCTATTACTGTGCCACACACCCGCACAGCAGGTTGGCGTACTGAATACTCTGGGCAACTGGAACACAACGGTTCTAACATATCTATACAAAGAAAAAGTCCAGGAAAATACATTATAAAAGGTAAAAAACGGTGCTCCCACATAGGGCACCGACCCTGACTGCAAGACTGGAAGTTGCTCAGGGTGACTCGGTGAGTGAGCAGTGGGTGAAAGCCAAGGCCATTAATGTGCGCTACTGTAGACTTTATGAACACTGCACTAAGTTTATTTAAAAAGTTCGTCCATCTTCAATGATATATTAACCTCAGCCTATTGTGACTTGATCACTTCATGAACTTTTAAGTTTTTTTTTAACTTTTCGACTCTTTTATAATACCATTGAGCCGAAACAAACATGTTGGACAGGTGTATAAAAAATATTTTCTTCATATCCTTATTCTGTAAGTTTTTTCTGTTTGAAAATGTTTGTTTTTGCTTTCTAAACTTTTTGTTAAGACCTAAGACACAAACCCACACATTAGCCTAAGCCTACACAGGGTCAGCACATCTGGATCCTTGTCCTCCACCTTCACTTCTGGTCCCACTGGAAGGTCTTCAGGGGCAATGACATGCTTGGAGCTGTCATCTCCGATGATAACAGTGCCTTCTGGAATTCCTCCTGAAGGACCTGCCTGAGGCTGGTTAACTTTATACATAAATGGAAGGGGAGAACACTCTAAAATATGAATTAAAATATAATAAATACTAGATGATAGGAATTTGTCTGCTCTGTTATAATCTAATGGGACCACTGTCATGTATGTGGTCTATCATTGACCAAAATGTCACTATTTGATGCCTGGGAGTACCCTTTGATTGTTTTGGAATGTAAGTGGCGTCCTCTTCCACTATTAATCCTCAGGGTCTGTCTTTGTCTCCCCTCTCTCCACCCCAACCCCATTTCAGTAATGATTTCTCCCTTACTTTTCATTCACTTCTCTTTCCCTGGGCCCAAAAGTTTCTTTTCTTCCACGCTCTTCATTTTAATTTACAGAAACATGTATTATATGATTTTAGATGATTTAATTTAAAAAATACTCATTCTTAATATTACTCAATTTTATGTACATTTCAGTGGTGTGAGTTGCATGTCATGGGACAGTCAAAAACACTCCTAATTTTCGGATGGATTTATTAAATTTGAAATAAAAACAAATTTCACAGCAAGAGATTTGGCTATGTTTCTGTCCCCTTTGGTGGCCACCAATATTATTTCAGGGCTACATATCAGAATCAGTGTGCTCCTAACTTGCATTTATCAAAGTTGAAAGCACACTTGGCCCACAGAGCTTTCTGCTTACACATCCCAAGATGTAGCAGAACTGAGTTTTCTCCGTAATTGTGTCTCCTCTTCACTTTATTAGGAAACACTGAGGATAACCCCACTTTAAGTTTCAACATAGTTTGGGTTTTACAGCATCCAAGATTTTCCTAACCATGCACCTCTTTTTCTTTCTTTTTTTCTTTTCTTTCTTGGTCTTAAAACACGCTCTTTTGGCTGGTTCAGTAAAGGGTTCCTGCCAACCAGTTGCTTTTATGGTAATTGACAGCATCGCTGATTTTTGGAACCTTAGAATCTAAAAAGGCATTTTAGCTCAGACTTTGGAGAGGCCGAGCCAAGCTACTTGCAGAGGAGGAGAGACAGCCGAGCTCTGAATCTGCGCATGCTAATGAACTGGACCCAGGATCTGCAACTCACGAGCTAGCTTGAAGTTGGACCAGTGACTTCCTTATTTTCAGCAACGTGCAGGGTCCTTCCTTCTCTGTCAGATTGTTTCTGGAGTCTCCCAGGTGCCACCTCTGGAGCTCAGCTGGTGAGGGCACCTGTCGGCAGTTGGCAGAAGTGTCCTAAGCTCCATGACCACCTGTGATTGGTACAATAGACCCACTGCACCTTGAATACTCACTACGGGCTGAAAAGCTACAATGCGCTAGACCCAGAAAAAAGCAAAAGGAAAAAACATTGCAACATTTCACATAACCATTTCAAATAACGAGAAGATTGTAAATTGTCTGAGTTCCCCTTGTATGACATCAGTTCTCTAAAATAGCTGGGACATTTCCCCAGACTTGATCTCAGCATAACGAAGAAAATAAATCTCCCCAATCTCCCAGATCTTTAGAATCTTTGCTTCCCTACAAAAGCGTGAATATTTCAGAGAAAAGGCATGCTGTTTTGCTGTTTTCCATTTTGCTGGTTCTTCTGGAAACTAGAACACACAGCTCCCCAGGAGATGGCTCTCGGGTGCATCATATCCCAGGGGCTGTGGTCAGCCCACCAGTAACAGCATCGGGAAAGGCATGCCCTGCTCACACCACTTTATTTTTTGAACCTAAACTGCCCTGAACACAGAGACCCCCTCAAAATGGTGGTAGTCAGCTTTTTCGTGTTGGTTTTGATCTTGAAGAAGCTTTGTTATATAATGGTTTTAGCCTTGACTATTGATAGAGAAGAAAGATGTTTCTATTCTTCTTTACTTTTTTTCTTTACTTATTTCACTGGTAAGGAACCTGATCGCTACCTCAGGACGCTAAATGCACCCATCTCCCTTAAAATGAAAATGTTGAATTAAAATCCAGCCTACTGAATACTTCATAATACGTTGTTAAAATCTGTGATCCTGATTAATACCCAAGCAGGGATTAGAGTTCATGTTGTTACACTTCAAAGATATTTTCATAGGCACCAAAGTGTAGTACACATACACCCAAAAGTGAAGGCAGAATTTTATAATTTCATGGTTGGCCGCAGGAAACTTGCTTCTCAGGGGAGCAAGTTCAAGGAGTCAGCTACAGGAAGTACTAGCTACAGCCTGGCGTGCATGGGGCCGTGAGATGTACCGGTTCACTCCTCATTGTAAACAGAGGCTCTCGGTGGGCCTGACCAGTGAATTACATGTTCTCCCTTCTCACACAGGCATCATACATTGATACCATTTCTGGGTTCTGTAACCCATTCCCTATTTTCTGTGCAGTAACCACACTCAGGTAGGGAATTGTATTCTGGTCCCCTTTGTATCTACCAGCTCGCTTTCTTTGTGAGCCAGAGCGTCATTTACACGGTCTTTTCTAAATTATGTTATTGTTATTTCCCTAACATTATTTAAGCTTCATGGAACTTATTCTGCTTTTGCCAAGTCTTTCCATTGAATAAATATCTCCCATAACCTATTGCTTCACTCTGGCAACAGGATTGTTGCAATTTGTGGGCGAAATTGAGTAAAGGCCTAACTCATTTTTTTTTCCTCTGTGTAAAACGTGCAATGTGGCTGGCGCTCCTTCTCCCAGACAAAGGCCTTGACTTGTTCTGTGATAGTGCCGAGTGGCTGACCTTACTGACTGAAGATTCACACATCATAGCGCTAAACAAAAGAAGACTTCACGGGCACCTTGGAGATGTACTATCCATATGTAATGTCTCTACACTGAGTCAGCCAAGGCACCCAAGCACTTAGAATAGTGCCTGGGACACAGCGGATGATCTGTAAATCAGGATTATCGGAGTTCTGTAAATTAAAAGTGATTGTTCTTTTCCTCGATGTATGTGTGTAATTTTGTAATTCCCAAATTATCAAAAGCAGCAGAGACGTAGCTGACCATCTAGGCTGACCGATTAAGGGCCAAAAGATGCAGAAGTTGGTAGGGCTGCAGAAGGTGACCATCCTGCTACTCATAGATGCAATTATTTCCCCCAAACAATCCCTAAAACAACCAGGTGAGGTAGCACATGCTTGTAATCCCAGCACTCTGGGAGGCTCAGGCGGGTGGATGGCCTGAGCTCAGGAGTTCAAGACCAGCCTGAGCAAGAGTGAGACCTTGTCTCTACTAAAAATAGACAAACTGGCCAGGCATCATGGCGAGTGCCTGTAATCCCAGCTACTCCGGAGGCTGAGGCAAGAGGATCACTTGAACCCAGGAATTTGAGGGTGACACCACAGCACTCTACCCAGGGTGAAAAAATGAGACTTTGTCTCAAAAAAAAAAAAAAAAAGGAATCCCTAAAACCTTATAATATTCAATGAAAGAAGACCCAAGAAACTAACATTTGTTGTTCCTTTTATTACCCAGACACACCTTATCTCATTTATTCTTCCCCCCAAACCTTGTCAGTTGTTCTCTGAGTGCTTTTGCTTTGTTTGCCTTTTTTTGTCTTATTTTAAGTTTCTGGAATGCTAAGTGAAGGCTTGTAAAAAGAACTGTTAGTGACCCGTGATTGCCTGGAGATTTACCCTTTCAGGCCTGACTCGGCCACTTTAGCAGGTTTTCCCAATTCCCTTTCTTTAGAGAGGAGAGACGTCAAAGCTAAGCTGCTTTATCTACATGGCCACAGAACTACTTTCTCTTCATCACCTCTTCCCAGGAAAGTTTTGGCACTTGTTGGACTATGTTACGATTCTGTTGTGTTGCTCTTCTCTGGCTTCTTCTAGTTCTGTGACTCCCTTAGTCCCCTGCATATAAGGTGCATTGCCTAGGTAGCCTTGAGCATTGCAGAGGAAAAAAAATCACCTTGAGAATTGGTTATCAAGCTGTGGTATGTGTAGACCATGGAACACTATCCAGCCACTAAAACAGATGGAGACTCTACCTCTTTTGTATTAAGCTGGATGGAGGTGGAACACATTCTTCTTAGTAAAGCATCACAAGAATGGAGAAGCAAGAATCCCATGTGCTCAATTCTGTGATGAAGGCAGTAGAGGAGCTAATACAAGGTGGGGGATAGGGGAATGAGGGTGTGGGGAGGGATGGGGGGCCACGGTGTGCGGCACACTCCTTGGGGTGGACACAAGTATAAAACGGACTTTGTCTAACAAATGCAATCAGTGTACCTAACTCTTTATACCGTCAATGAATCCCCAACCACAACAACAGCAACAAAAATCACCTTGGGAAATAGTGAGTTGGGGTGAGATAAAAGAAAGAGGGCCGACCACGGGCAGGGAGAGATGGTTTTGCAAAGGAGGTGGACCTCAAAGAGGGCCCTGCACAGACTTGGTGTTGGTCCTGTTGCCTGCGTGCAGCACAGCGCCCCCTACCGCAGCCCATCGGTAATGTCGGCTATTGCTGTAGAAGCCCATGATGGCTGCCCACTGTCTAGTTTCTGACCTCTTAGCCCCTCTCCTTTGCCTGCCCTTCCTGAGCCATGCTGGTACCGTCTCTACACACTACTCATCTTCCCTGAGTATGTCAGTTTGTGTGTCCCTCATATCACATTCTTTTAGCCGAATGACTCGCCCCGAGAAATTGAGTCAAGGTCAAGAACCCATTTTCATCCTTGTTTGTATTTATGTGGTGTTGGGATAAACCTAAGGTGAGAGGGCACAAGCACCAACATTTTAACTTTCATTTCCTGCAGCAGCGGGAGGAGGCTTCTTTCAGAGATGGAGGACTGGTACCTTCTGCTTCTCCTCCTAAATAGGCCAGGAAATCCTGGATTGCTGTCAAATTACGGGGAGGAGGAAGGGAGTTGTCCCATAAGTCGCCCCTAAAGTGGCCATACCTCAGGAAATTGTAGCTGTATGTACCTTTATATACAAAATATTCATTACAAAATTTTACAAAAAGGAGGCCAATACGTAGGGAATATTTTATAAACTTTTTGTAAAATGCTTTGTAAAATTTTTAATAAATATTTTGTATGTAAAGGTACCTGTAGCTACAATTTCCTATGTTTTCCCTATGGTTGGGGACTTTAGGGGTGACTTTTGGGATGCCCTGCATTTGCTAGTCCTAGTGCCTTGAAATGATGGTCTGGCAACCATGCAATCGTACAATACTGAGCCACTGGTGCTCTCAAGGTATTATAGGAACTTCCATATTTTATAATGGAAGAAACTGAGTCTCAGATATTGTGGGTCATTTTAATCTTCCCAGAGTGACACCGTAGGAAGTGACAAGACCAGACTCTGCTCCCAGGGAGTCAGCACTCTTTGCCTCCTGATGCAAAAGCCCAATTTCTCAGAGTAAATTAACCTCAGATTTTTGTGTATCTATAAAAACTACCTTGTATTCTTTCTTTCCCACTCTAACCTTATTTCTGCCTCTTTGCACAAAAATGATTTTTTTTTTTGGCATCATAATACACACTGCTTTATCGTTAGAACAAACTCGTTTTCAACCGTCTTTCCTGATGCATTATTTTTTGTTTCCAGTAATGAATGATGAATCTCCTGGGGTTAAAAAAGAAGGAAGAAAAGAGAAATAATTGAAGTTTTGCTTTTCTTTACAGACACGCTGGATAATGGATCCCATAAGGGTGACAGGTGAGCAAAACGTTTGTCCCAGGTTTTATGCTTCCCAGCAAGGGCGTTTTGTATGTAAACTGCAGTGAGTTTCATCATTTTTTCCTCTCTGTTTTGCTTAACTCTAGTGCAGCTAACAGAAAGGGCCCCAGCAAGGATGACACGTACTGGAAGGAGATCAACGCAGCAATGGCCTTAACAAATCTTGCACAGGGGAAAGACAAACTCCAGGGAACCACCAGCTGCATCATTCAGAAGTCGTCCCACATAGCAGAGGTCAAGACTGTCAAGGTGCCGCTGGTGCAGCCGTTTTAAGAGCTAGCTTGTTGCTCTTTAGCTCCAACAGACGTTCTTTTCGGTGGTTTTTTAATTTGTTCACCTCATCCTAAGAGCCGAAGCATGGGTGAGAATGATTCCTTCTCCAGCCTCCTCTTATTCTGAATTATCCTAAATAGATCATTTAGTTGCTTCTATAAAAGACATATAAATTATAAAAAAACTCACTTTAATCAAAAAATATTAACTTATTTTATGTTACTCAAACTATGCATAAAAACGTCTGCATTACCATTACAGTAAGTGCCTTGCTTCCCGAAAACAAGCTCCAACGTGGGCATAGTCGAACAGCTATGCCTCAAAATGCCAGCGCCATATGCTTATTAGTCTGCATTGCACCGTTCCAGACGGACTTAACCACCCCAGGACTGAAACAGAATCGCTGAAAGCCTGTGAAATATATTCAGTAACTCACATGTTAAAACTTAGAAATCTGTTCAGCCCAAGTGAAATGCTCCTTTCAGACAACTCCTACAGGACTGAACATTGTTCAGTGTGCTTTTCGGAGCGCCAGTGGGAATTTCATGCATGTATCTTTGCCTGTATATCTGATATGTTACAAACTTCCCAAATGAAAAGTACGGTGATGCACATAATGTGTACATTTAAGAAGTGAGTGATTCCTTCGAACTAATTTAAGATTGCAACAAACACATCGCAGTCAGGAAAACTTTTTTCAAGCACTGCTAGAAAGCCACCACCAGGCCCTTTCAAATGAATTTGGATTACTTTTTTTTCAAGTTTTGCTGAAGTTCTTAAACACTTTAGTGCATAAATAACCCAGAATGTTCCCGTGTGGAACTAAACCTATACTTTAGTTTTAAAACATAATCCTGTTTGCATTTAGAGCTCAGTGGCTTTTTGTTTGTTTGTTTGTTTTCGTGATGGAAAGTGTTTTAATATGGAATGACTAAAAACCTTTTATTTAGTTCATTTCAATGGCTGATGGACAATTTGTGTTACAAGGAGAACAAGGCAATGAAAGAAATGTTCTCTCTGTGTGATTCTACGTATACCCACATAAGATTGATTTTTAGATTTAAAACCTGGAAAACAAAACATTGAACAGCCGATCTGGAAACTAAAGTAAAACTTAAGTGAAATCATGCATTACAAGAACACATTCTGTTTCTAAATTAGACTACTAATGAGTGAAAAGTATCAATATCAAGGAAGAATATCTTTTTCAATCATAAAGTAATATTCTAATCAGCTTTGTGAAGACTTGAAACTTGAATAAACAGTGGAAATGCCAGATAAAACAGAGGGTATGTACTACAGAGAAGGAAAAAGGATTGGATTCTCCTATGGTGGGAATTTTTTTTCTGGGTATGTAATCTATTTTGTTTTTATTTTTGTTTTTGTTTGGGTTTTGTTTTTTTTTAACTGGAAAGCATTTTTGTGAGCATGATGCAGGGCCAATAGGGCAGCCACGTGGTGACATTTTTCTTTCTTTTGCAAAATGCTTTTAATACCAAAGGCTGCTCTAATTGATGGTTATCAGTCTTGATAAAAATTGTAGGACACTTTTTCATGTAACATAGCATTCGGGGATTGGGTTTATTTAGTGTAATGAAGATAATTTGCTATGAAATATTTTGTGTGTACATATATATATATTTTTACTTTGTTTTCTAAATTGCTGTTTGCAGTAAGCGCAAAGCAAGATATATAAGTTATGACTGTATGATCAGATGAAGTATGAGTGCTTTTGGTTTAGATCCTAGTTAGAGGCCCCTGACGAAAATTCTGGAAACTTTACAAAACAATGTTGCCAAAATGAGAGCATGTCAGTGAAAACTAAAAACACGTACTTCACTCTTTTTCATACTATGATAAGTTATTCTGGTATTAAATATGTTAATAAAAGTGTTTTTGTTTTGACATATTTCAGTTAGATGAATGAACGCTGGTTGTATTTTTTTTTAATTAGTCATGATTCATTTTTGCCATCTTTTTATTTTAAATCAGCAAATTTCTTCTATGTTATAAACTATAGGTGACAAGCCAATATGGGACAGCTATTCACATAATTTTTTTTTTTCATTTCAAAGCTTGGAAGATTTTATAATTAACATGTCAAGAAGATTTTATAATAAGCACATCCTTGGCAAAATCTCCAGTGGCAATTACTTTTAATTTATTTTTTTTTCTTTTGCTGCTTTAACATTTTCTGGATAGTAAAGTCCTCCCAATCCTTTCAAAGAATCTTGAACAATGCTGAGCCAGCAGCTGAGAATCTAACTCATAATTTATGTTGTAGAGAAATAGAATTACCTCTATTCTTTGTTTTGCCATATGTAATCATTTTAATAAAATTAATAACTGCCAGGAGTTCTTGACAGATTTAAAATAAAAGTTAATTTCTAGACCTCAATGATCCTGTGAATTTTGTTTTCATTTGAGGGTTGACCAGGTGGAGAAAGCAATGGAACAGAAGGGTCCATTATGTGCCGCAGTTCTCCGCGGGTTGGGGAGGGATAGGATACGAGAAGGCCGCATTGGTATAGGTTTGAATTTCAACACCTTGGACCACCAACCCGCATTTTAAGTGCTGAGAAAAAGCGAGTGCGATGCTGACTATTAAAAACGATCGTTTTCACGAAATGCCTTCTTTGAGTCACTAATACAATAAGCGTGAATACTGGTGTGCTCTGGACTGCAGAGAAAACCTTGGCCTTGAAGCTAGATGGATCTATGTTGGAATCCCAGCTGTGCCCTCATTGCTCAGAGCTAGACTCAGTCACGCTCACGTTTGGTTTTGACCATCTGCAAAGTGGGAGCAAGGCGCTGTGAGGTCAGACAATGACGTTTGCTAACTCGTCCAAGAAAAAGTGCTACTTACCTCATTGCTGAATGTCACTGTGGTCACCAGATGGCCCAGGGGAGTACTTCAAAGGTAACCATTAGTCCCAGCTACTCAGGAGGCAGAGGCAAGAGGATCGCGTAAGCCCAAGGGTTTGAGGATGCTGTGAGCTGTGACACCACGGCACTCTATCAGAGGTGACAAAATGAGACTCTGTCTCAAAAAAATAAAAAACATAAATAAAGTTAAAAAAAAAAAAAAGGTGACCATAGTGGTGCTATTCAGCAATGAAATACACAGCTCTTTTTCTAGGACGAATTCATGAATTTCACTGTCAGACCTACGTATGATGACAGCTCTGATGGCCATTCCAAAAAGAGAGTTCCAAAATTGCTTTGAAAAGTGGACTAGATGCTACTAGATGTATTGGTGCATAACTTCCCAGGGGAAATGCCTTGAAGGTAACCATAGTGATTCAGCAATGAGGTATGTAGCACTTTTTCTAGGATGAGTTTGTGAACTTTGTTGAGTTTGATGTAAGAGCGAGATAATATACAATAAAGTGCTTACTACGAATAACAGGTGTTCAGTACTTGCAACCTACTATCACATAGTTGTAATTCCTCTCGGTAGGGTTTATAGAAATATAATATGAGATAGGGGTAGTTGAATAGAGAACATTAGGAAGAGAATGATGTCTGGCCCATAAGACTGCAGTGAAATAGTGAAAGTTGGTGTCAGAATTAGAAAGCCCTTCAAGGAAGATCAACGAACTTCTGGAGAAAACTGTAAAGCAGAGCACAGCTAAGGAGGAACAGGCACAAGGCCTGGGCAGTAGCTTCCTTTCTTTGGATAAACAAGACACTTGCTTTTCCTCTATTTGTGCACCTTTGATACTGTTCGAGAAGACTAAGAAGAACTCAGGCAGCTGTCTGTTTTCTGCTTGTTCCAAATAGCAGTGTGCAACAGTAGTGGCCACAGCCACGGTCTGCTTTGGAACTCATCCAGCTCAGTGGTGTCAACCAAGTACAAATGAACAGAGAAGGCTCAGTGCCTGTGGCTCAGCCGGCTAAGGCGCCAGCCACGTACACCTGAGCCGGTGGGTTCGAATCCAGCCCGGGCCTGCCAAACAACAATGATGGCTACAACCAAAAAATGGCCGGGCATCATGGCGGATGCCTGTGGTCCCAGCTGCTTGGGAGGCGGAGGCAGGAGACTCGTTTGAGTCCAGGAATTGGAGGTTGCTGTGAGCTGTGATGCCAAAGTACTCTATCCAGGGTAATAGCTTGAGGCTCTGTCTCAAAAAAAAAAAACCAAAACAATTAAACAGAGACCAAGGGCAAGCTGACGAGGCAGCCTGTCTGGGGACGTGTAGGTCAGGCCCGGCCTTGGAAGGCAGTGTGGGGTGGTGGTGAGAACCCAGGCTGGCACATTCTGCTTTGCCACGTCACTCCTTAGTGACTCTGGGGACTAAGCCTTCTCTGCCGGTGTTTGCATCTATGATACGAGATTTATGAAATTGTTCTACTCCACAGATCTGTCACAGTGACACAGCCTGTGTAAAAAGTGCATTTGCAAATGTCATAGCACTGTTTAGATGTTACCCATTAGTGACCCCACATAACCCTTTCAGGGCTAATATTCCATACCTTTTGGCAATAGAAATTGTGGTTTCCATGAAGCATATAAGACCTCTAGACTTTGTCCAATATGACTTATGATCTGCATCTTAGGACCCTTCTGAGCATGAGTAGTTTCTTGGTCCTGTACTTCTTTGTAAAATTGCATGATTAAAATTAGCTGACAGACTGTCATACCACGGGGACAGAATCTCAACTTCATCACTTCTAGCTGCTTGGAGTCTTAAACATGGACTAAAACTTTGGTTTGGGAGATTAGTGCTCTGACCAAAATGAACTTTTTTTATGGTGACAAAAACATATTTCTGAGTTTGGAAAACAAGCTGATGTGTTCTTACGCCTTTACACAAATGACTCCGTGGGAATTTCTGCCACGCAAAGATTGTCTCAGTAAGTCTTCTAAAACGGATTTTCACCCAAAGTCAGTTTCTGGAAATGTGACTGGTATTCTTGACTTTTAAATGAAAGTTTTAATTTTAATTCTTTTTTTTTTTTTTTTTGCGATAGTCTCACTTTGTCACCCTTGGTAGAGTGCTGTGTCATCATAGCTCACGGCAACCTCAAACTTGAGGGCTGGAGTGATCCTCCTGCTCAGCCTCCAGAGTAGTTGAGATGACAGGCTTTAATTTGTGTCTTAAAAAATTATGAATATATCTGTGTAGCAGGGCACAAGGTAAAAGGCACTACGCCTTATCTGTCCATGATCCCAATTCCCCATCCCTGAGATAACCTTCATCCAGTGTCTTTTGTGTGCTTCTAGAAGTTCAATGTCTATAAACTAGTACTTTTTCATCTCACACTTATTACTATATTCATACTGGTCTGCTACTTTTTACTCCATCATATCTGTGTATGTGTATTTATATAGATATATTATATATTATATATGTGTATGTGTATTATATCTATATAAAAACACATACACATATAATCTACTGAGGGCTGACTAAGACTATATATATATATATATATATATATATAAAATCACTGTATGTAGATTTCATTTTTTTAAGTGAATACATAGGACTTTACTTTTGGGTCTCTTAGAATTTATACAGCAGATATCCCATTGTTGGACTTTCGGGTCACTTCCAATTTTTAGTTATTATAAATAAACTAGTGCTATTCAAAATGCATGGCACATTTATATAAGGAGCTCGCACCACGATATCAATCAATATACTGCCTTCTTTATCAAGCCAGTCTTTCTAAAAGAAAAAAGAAAGGTCAGCTGACCGCACAGTGCTCATAGAGACAGAGCAGGTTGACACTGAGTGGTGCTGTTATAATTCCGTGGACATTCTCGTGCCTATCTGTCTTCTGCCACTGACACATCCATGGACTAGGTAGCCAGAAGTGGAATTCATGAGTCAAATGATAAGTACATTATGTTTTTTGATGAATGTTGTCAAGGGACCATTTAAAAAATTCTATCAATTTATACTTCCAACAATAAGGTTTGTCTGTTTTTCCTCAACTTGGTCAAACCATGGAGCCTTATTAAACTTTTTTTTTTTTTGAAGACAGAGTCTTATTTAGTCAACCCTCAGTAGAGACCAGTGGCATCGTAGCTCACAGCAACCCCAAAGTCTTGGACCCAGTGATCCTCTTACCTCAGCCTCCCAACTAGCTGGGACTACAGGTGCCCACAATAACAGCCGGCTAGTTTTCTATTTTCAGTAGAGATGGGGCTCACTCTTGCTCAGGCTGGTCTCCAACTCCTGAGCTCAACCAGCCTCAGCCTTCCAGAATGCATTATTAAACTCTTAGAAGTTTGACAGTGTGGTTAGTAAAAATTCCATCTCAACATTGTTTTAACTTGCATTTTTTTCGGATGAGTGACGCTGCATAAACTCACAGGCATTTCTTTTTAATAAACTCTGTTCATGTCTTTCTTCCTCTTTGTTTTTTAACTCTGAGTTGTTCATTTGTAAGTGATTTGTATGAACTCTTTATATATTTAAAAAAAATCAGTACTTTGTAATATATCTTGCAAATATTTTCCCCAGTTTCTTGTTTTTAAACTTCAGCAGCTCTATGCTTATGTACAGGGTGTATTAGAGCCTGCTGCAGGACTTGGTCATCATAGAAGCAGGTAGTATAATTCTGAGCACAAACTTTGCAACCAGACTGCTGAGATCTTTCTGGTTTTTGACTCTACAGCCTTGGACAACATACTTAATGGAATTTGTCTTTACTATTAAGACAATATAATAGTCACTAAATACATCTATAAAACATGGATCATAACAATATCTACTTCTTATATTGTGAGGTTATTATATATATAAAGTACTTATAGCACTACCTCGTATATAGTGAATGCCAAGGTTATAAAAAGATTCTTCCAAATTTTCTACTATCAGTTTTATGATTATTTTGGTATATTTAAATCTTGTATCCCTTAGCAATTTATTTTGGCATAAAAAGTAAACTAGGTAGCTGGCTGTCTCCCAACCACTCCCTCTACCCTCTCGGAAAGAAAACTTAGCTGGTCATCTCTTATTATTCACTAATAATCCACTATTTTAAATACTTGCCTCTGAACTCTTTATCCCGTCTCTTACTAAAGTGGTGGATATAACGTCCTTTATCACTATTCTTCTTCCTCAGATTTTTCCTGGCTCTTTGCTCATCTTTACTTTTAAAAAATATACATGATAAATTATGTTATTAAATTCCTAATCCCACTCAAAAGATGTTGGTGTTTGCATGAGTACATTGATCATTGTACAACTTGCCATCCTGAGTTTTATTGTTCAATTTCCTTCTTCCATTAGATCCTCCATAGAGTTTTAGCTTCCTTCATGTTTCTTATTAATTTTATTAATTGGTGTAAATTTTTGTGTGGCCATCTGTCATTTTTACATCTTTGTATGATCTCAATTATCATATGTAGATAAATTATTGATTTTATTGATACCACTTTTGTTAGTCAGCCACCTAATGAAGTCTATTTTTTAAATTAATTTTCTAGTTGTCTCACTTGGATTTCCAGGTATACAATCATATTCTTTCCAAATAATAAAAATGTACTAATTCCTTTCTGATGTTTATGTAAACTCTATTTCTTTCTCTAACCTTGGGGTATTGACTAATATTTTCAGAACAAATTTTAAAAGTAGAGGCGATAGTGAGCCCTCTTGTGTTTTTACTTACACTGACAGGATCACCTCTAGTGTTTATGTATTTGTAGGATAACTGATGTTGTCTTCAGAGTTATTCTTTTTCATATTTTAAGACAATATTCTTTCATTCTGAATTTATTCAGAAATTGAAATGGATTATGATGTAATTATAAATGGATGTGGAATTTTTTCTAAACATTTCTATTACATTTCAACATAGAAAAATTCACAAACCATTAAGTGTACAATTCCACAAATTTTTACAAAGAGAATACGATTATGTAACAACACCCAGATCAAGATTAAGAACACTGTAAGTATTCAGAAGCTTCTACAAAGGTAACTGTTCTTCTGATCTGTAGCTATTTGGGGAATTTAAGTCATAGAAGCATAGAGTTATACTTTTGATTTCTGTCTTTTTGGTTGATGTTACGTTTGTGAGATTCATCCATTTTGTAGTATGGATTCATTCATTCTATTGTTATCACTATGCATTATTGCATTATTATGGACCTATACTACAAATTATTTATACATGCTACTCTTGATGGAGATGTGGGTTGTTTTCCACTGACGGGACTATTATGAATAACCTTTCTATAAACATTCTTGTGCATTTCTTTTGGTAAGCTTATGTATGTATTTCTGCTAGGTAGATGCTGGACTTCTTGAGCTACATTCCATTTCAATGAATATTACATAACAGTTTTCTATCATAGTAGCACCGGTTTACATCTTCAAAGCAGGGTATCAGAGATCTGGTACTTCCACAAAATTGCTAATTTTGGTATTTTCCTTTTTTAATGTTTTAGGCATTAGAGTAGACTTGTAGAGGAATCTTGTATTTTGTATTCATCCTCAATATTAAAACAATATAATAGTCACTAAATACATCACTATTATTTAACATAAATATTTACTCAATATTTAATTGTTGGTTTTAATATACACTATTTGGATATTTGTGGTAAGACCTGTTCAAATATTTTTTTTACTTGACACATTGTAATGGTATATATTTATTGGGAGCAATTTGATGTTTCGATACATATAAATATTATGTGATGATCTAACCAGGGCAGTTAGTGTATCCATCACTTCTGTATATATTTATCCTTTTATTGGGGTGAGAACATTCAATAGACTCTCTTCTACCTGTTTGTAATATATAACACTGTACTGCCAGCATGGCCACTCTCCCGTGTTTACCTTTCTGTAGCTGGCTATTTCACCTAACATGTCTTCCAGGTTCATACTTGTCTCAAATAACAATATTCCTTTTTATGGCTGAGTAGTATTTCATTGTGTATATATACATCTATATATGTATAATTTGAAAAAAAAAGTTTTTGAGACAGAGGCTCACTCTCTACCCTAGGTAGAGTTCTGTGGTGTCACAGCTCACAGCAACTGCAAACTCTTGGGCTTAAGAGATCCTCTTCCCTCAGCCTCTCAAGTACCTGGGCTATCTGTGTCTGCCACAATGCCCTGGCTAGTTTTTCTATTTTTTGTAGAGACAAGGTCTTGTTCTTGCTCAGGCTGGTGTCGAACTCCTGAGCTCAGGCAGTCCAGCCACTTTGGTCTCACACAGTGTTAGGGTTACAGGCGTGAGCCACTGCACCCATCACGATACTGCATTTTCTTTTTTTTTTTTTTTGAGACAGAGCCTCAAGCTGTCACCCTGGATAGAGTGCTGTGGTATCACAGCTCACAGCAACCTCCAATGCCTGGGCTCAAGCAAGTCTCTTGCCTCTGCCTCCCAAGTAGCTGGGACTACAGGCACCCACCACAACACCCGGCCATTTTTTGGTTGCAGCCATCATTGTTGTTTAGCGGTCCCAAGCTGGATTTGAACCCGCCAGCTCAGGTGTACGTGGCTGGCGCCTTAGCCTGTTGAGCCACAGGCGCTGAGCCACGATACTGCATTTTCAATATGCTGTAGTTGGACACAGGTTAGTCCTATATCTTGGCTATTGTAAATAGTGTTGCAATCAATATGGGATTGCAGCTACATCTTGAAACTGATTTCATTTCCTTTGGATATATATCCAGTATTGGATATTGCTAAGTGACATGGTAGTTCTATTTTTAATTTTTTGAGAAATTTCCATACTATTTTCCATAATGTCTATATTAGTAGACAGGCACAGGTAGGTGACCATTTTTCCAGTCTTGATTTCTTAAGTTAGACACTTGAGCTACTATCTATTGAATCCTCAATATGAAGTAACTAGAACTCTTCTCATTCTCAAAGGTCATTGTTAAAATTTTCTTGTTACTTTTACATCATCAGTGTATACGCTACTTACTCTCTGAAACTGTAACTCTCACCATTACTGAAATAGGTTTAATGCTTACTGTACATCCTTTTTTGTTCTACTTCTCCTTGATAAGTTTTTTATTTTGATGTATCTTTTGCTGAGAATGATTTTATCATTTTTTCAAGTTGATCTTGTGAATACTGTATTCCTTCATGGTGAACTGTCTGCAGTTCACATACACATTCCTGATAGTTTAGCTGGGTATACAAGTCTGTGCGCTTACTTTGCCCTCAGAACTCTAATCATTGTTTCATTGCCTGTATTCCTTGTATTCCTCCTGCTCCATTATCTGTTGTTTTTTTTTTTGTTTGTTTGTTTTTTAATAATTTTATTGAATCATAATTATGTACATTGGTGCAATCACAGGGCACGATTCATATACATTCAGAAATATTTTGATCATACTGTTACAGATATCCTTCATGGCATTTCCTTGATCACTATATAAAGAC
>CAUYON010140395.1:0-18503 GCA_963573935.1 Arctocebus calabarensis | reverse complement strand
TCCCACAAATGTTAATAAGCTGTGATTCTTCCTACTTTGTTCTTTTTAAAAATTTCTTTTAGCTATTCTAGTTATTTTAAATTTTCAAATAAGTTTCAGAATTTCCTTGTCTGTGTCTATAATTCTTTTTTTTTTTTTTTTGTAGAGACAGAATCTCACTTTATCGCCCTGGGTAGAGTGCCGTGGCATCACACTGCTCACAGCAACCTCCAGCTCCTAGGCTTAAGCGATTCTCTTGCCTCAGCCTCCCAAGTAGCTGGGACTACAGGCGCCTGCCACAGCGCCCGGCTATTTTTTTGTTTTGCAGTTCGGCCGAGGCCGGGCTTGAACCCGCCACCTTCGGTATATGGGGCCGGCGCCCTACTCACTGAGCCACAGGAGCCGCCCTGTGTCTATAATTCTTGATGGAATTTTGATTATAATTGCATAAAATCTGTTTATCAATCTGAAGAAAATTAACATCCCTATTCTGTTGGTCTTCCAATCCATAAACTAAGTGTGTTTACCTCCATTTATTTACATATTCTTTTATTTCTTTTATCAGCATTGCATATTTTTCAGAATATAAGCCTTGCATATATTTTCTTCATTAACGCCTATATATTTTTCATTTTTTAAGCCACTGTAAATGATACTGTATTTTAATTTTGGTATCCAAATGTTTATCACTAGTATAGAAAAAATATTTTTTTTGTATGTTGATCTTATTATATTCCACACCCTTATTGAGCTCATTTATTAATTTTAGGTATACTTTCAAAATAAATTCATTGGGGTTTTCTATGCAAAAAAGCTTGACATCTGAAAATAGGGAAGTTCTATTTCTTCTTTTATTATCTACATGACTTTCTATCTCTTGGCTGGTTGCACATCTAGGATATCTAGCACTATACTGAATAAAAGTGATGAGAATAGATGTAGTTCCCTTGTTCCCCATGTAAGTAGAAAGTGTGCTTAATCATTCACCATTAAGTGTAATATTAGCTATAGGTTTTTCATAGTTGCTCTTTATCAAGTTGAGGAAGTTCCCCTATATTTCCCCTATATTCTTATTTTTCAAGAGTTTTGTCATTATTACTAAGCATTAAATATGTTGAATTAATGCATTTTCTTCATTGATTGATGTGATCATTTGATTAATTCTTCTTTAACCTATTAATATGGTGGATTAGATTGATGATTTTTTTTTAACATGGAACCAGCCTTGTCTCACTGGTTGCATCATTTGTATATGATGAAAAATCTGGTGTCATTTAAATTGTTTATTTCTTATAGGTAAAATATTTTTCTCTGGCTGTTTTTCAGATATTTTCTTTGCTTTGTTTTCACAAGTTTTATATGATCTATCTTGGCATGATTTTTTTTTCCTGGGGGTGATTATCCTGATTATTGGTTACTCAGCTCTTAAATCTACAGGTTTATTCCTCTTGCCAAATATGTCAAATTTTTAGCCATTTTTGAGCACTTTTCCAAGCCTCTACTTTCCTCACTGGACTATGACTAACAGAAATGTTTGGTCTTTTTAGAATGCTTCACATGTTCCTGGGTCTCTGATCATTTTTTTCTTCAGTCTACTTTAACATTGTTGTTTAGATTGATTTATATTGTTCTAGCTTTGAATTCTCTCATTCTTTCCTTTGTCCATTCTATTTTTCTGTTGAGTTCATCCACTGAAGCTTTTATTTTAGACATTGTAGTTTCCACATCTAAAATTTCCACTTGATTCTTCACGTTTTTATTTTATCTACAAATATTTTCTATTCCTTTGCAAAGACTTCTTATTTTTCTCTATTTTATACATATTTTAAATTATTCATTGAATAATTTTTATTACAGCTGTTTCAAAATTATTGTCAGATGATTCTAACATTTCTGTCACTTCAGTGTTGACATCAATTAATTTTCTTTTTAAATTTATGTCAATATTCCTGATTCTTGGTATTATGAGTTATTTTTTATTAAAATATGGATACTTTAGATATTATGTATTGAGACTCCAATGTTATGCAAAATTTTAGTTGCTTTTGTTGAATTTTTGTTACTCCACTCTGGCATGGGACAAGTGGGTACCACCTTGTTACTGTCAGGTGCAGAAGCAGAAGTCCATTTTCCCCACTAGCTTTCTGGTGACATATGAGAAAATGTTCTTCTAATTATTGAAGGGAAGAAGTGAGCATTCCAGCTTTCTATGACTTCCACTGACATGGTTCTATGTGTGTGACCTTGTTAAAACTGGAAAATGACAATATTCTTGACTTCCACTAGGTCTCTTCTGACGTCACCTCTGTGAAGAGAGGGTGTCTACTTTATTACTGTTTAACGAGGGTGGAAATCTAAACTCTTTACTTGATTTGCACTGATAACATGGAGAATATTCATAACCAATGGTAGGGATGATACCTTGGGTTCCCTATGTGACTGTATCTGATATCACTCCAGCATGGTGGCATCTTGTTACATCCTAGCAAGAATGGAAATCTAGAGTCAGAGAGCCAAGCCCCAGAGAGGTGTAGCTGCTCAGGGACCAGCACTGCCACTGTCACTGCCACTGCCACTGCTACCTCTTCATCACCATTGCTAGGCCATAGAGGGAGAAGGGAAGCTGGATAGCTCTCATACCCAGGGGACAAGTGCTATTGATGATCTGCTACTCCTGCTATAAGACCTGAGAGTAGGTAAACTCATTGACTCAGTGTCCCTACTTCTGCTAGTGCTGCTGCTTCTGTGGGATCAAAGTGGGAGAAAGTCACTACAGCCTGCTGTGTACACTGCTACTGCTACTGTTGCTGCTGATTTAAATTATTTTTTTTATTTTAACTTTTAAACTTTTTTTAAATTAAGGCACAAACACACATCTTAGTGTAGGTCTACACAAGGTCGGGATCATCAATATTCTTATCGGCCATATCCACCTCTTGTCTTACTGGAAGGTCTTCAGGGGCAATAACATCCATGGAGGCATCATCTTCTATGGTAGCAATGTCTTTTTCAGGAAGACCTCTTGAAGGACCTGCCTGAGGCTTTTCTGAGTTAACATTTTTTATAAGTTGTAATATACTGTAAAATTATAAAATTATAATAAATACACAAAGCAGTAACATCATAATTTATTATCATTATCAAGTATTATTTACTGTATATAATTATACCTGTTGTACATTTATATGACTAACAATGCAGTAAGTTTGTTTGCATTAGCATCGCTACAGACACCAGAGTAATGTGTTATGCTATAACTTTACATTGGCTACAATATCACCAGGTGGTAGGATTTTTTTCTCTCCTTTATAATTTTGTGGAACCCCTGTTGTACGTGTAGTCTCTCATTGACTGAAATATCATTATGTGGCACATAACTATATCTAATACTGATAAATAATATTTATGTTTTTTATTAAATTATAACTAAATACATCAATGCATTTATTTGGTACAACATGTTGATTTTATATATAATCTGGAATGCTTACATCAATCTGGTTAACATAGCCTTCACCTCATTTACTTAATTATTGTGTCAAGACATTTATACTCATAATAGATTTGACATGTACCCTTGCAACATACACCATAGGTGAGGTTCCACCAACTACCCTCCCACATTTTCCGCTCCCCTACTCCTCTTCCCTCCTTCATCCTGGACTATAATTGTGTTTTATCTTTTATATGAAAGTTTGGGTGATTATAAATTGTTTTCATAATAGTATTGAGTACATTGGATATTTTTTCTTCCATTCTTCAGATACTTTACTAAGAAGAATATGTTCCAGCTCCATCCATGTAAACATAAAAGAGGTAAATTCTCCATCTTTTTTAAGGCTGCATAATAGTCCATGGCATACATATGCCACAATTTGTTAATTCATTCATGGGTCAATGGGCACTTGGGCTGCTTCCATGACTTGGCCCCCAAATCACTATACAACAAAGATATTTACACCAGAATATTTATTGCAGCCCAATTCATAATAATCTTTATTTTGAGTAGCTGCTGTATGTAGGGTAGTATATTTAGCAATTTATATGGAGTTATTCCTTGCAACTTTCATGTACATATTATTTGTCCATCTATGAGGAAACTGAGATTGTGAAGTTAAATAATTTACTCAGGACCACAGAGCTAGTAAGCAATGTACTGGAATGAAAATTTGAATATAGGAAATCTGTAGTCCTAACTACTAAACTATACCAGATGTTACCTAACTCAGTGGGGAAAAAACATCAGAGAACATATACGCAACTGAGAGCTGACATATTCTACCATTTTTCCATTTTCCTCCTCCTTCACATCCACACTCATTCTGCCCTTCAGTAGTTATGTGTTGCAATCATGTTCTCAAATGGTAGCAGAGTCCATGTGGACTTTTAATTTTACTGTGGAGTATTTTTTTGTGAGTATGGGGTCCTTCTCAGCACTGAAGTTCATTGATTCATAGAGAGCATCTAAAGTTTAGATTATTTAGGTCAATGTTCTTTTATAGTGTAGAGATTGTATTAGTCAATTTTCTGTTATTTATAATAGAATACCTGAAAGCAAGTAAAAGAAAAGAAATATATTTTTCATACTCTTGAAGGCTGAGAAATTCAAGATCAAGGAGCCTCCTCTAGAAAAGGACTCCTTGTTGGTGGGGATTCTATTGGGGACAGCCCCAGGATGGCACAGGATATGACATGGCAAGGAGGCTGAGCATTTTAATGTGCTAACTTAGGTCTTTCTTCTTCTTCTTAAAAAGCCACCATTCCTACTTCCATGATAATCCATTAATCCATAAATGTATTAATCCAATTACTTCTTAAAGGACTCACATCTCAGTACTACCATGTGAGAAGTTAAATTTCAACAAGAGTTTTACAGGGGTGCAAATTTTCAAACCATAGCAAAGATGAAGCAAACTCTGAAAAGGTGTACACAAATGAAGTATTTGTAAATTATTTCTCATTCCTCTACAGACTGGTAATTTCAGAGTTACTTACTTTTTATTTAGAATTATTTTGTAATGACATGGATCCTAAAGCTGCAACTTAAGTGATTTTGGTTTTACTTGTCTGCTATCTACCCTTTCCCTTAAGTTTTCTCCCTTTTATTTTTTAATTTCCTAGCAACATAATTTTGTACATAGGAAAGAATTAAAAGTGAGTCAACAAGATCTCTGGATTAAAGTTCAATATAGAAATATCCATTGTATACCATTAACAATTAGAGAATTAAAGTTAACGTGACAACACAAAACATGAAATACATAGAAATAATTCTTCAGAAATATATAGTATTTCTACATGGAAAACTTCTAATTATTATTAAAAATATAAAAGACATATCTATATATATTATAAAATCATTATTAATTTTTTTATACTTGTTGATATTCCTTCTGTTATAACTTGAGTATCGTCTTTCTAGGGTTATCAGTATACCACATAGCAAATTCAGTTTTATCTGGGGGTTTAGGATTGTAGCAAACAGCTGGCCCACTGAGAGGCACACAAGTCTGATATTGGGTGTTATTATATATGCAAGTACCTTCAAGCTTTCCTGTATGTTCATAATAAGAGTAAACCAATAACACAATTGTGACAGTTTGTCCAGTTTGGGTTACCTTTTGGATGCATGTTTTTACAATCTTCATCATGTCTTAAACCTAAGATTAAAGAAGGAAGGTGAGAAAGTTCAAAGCAACGAATCAGTAATCAGTCGCACGCTGCGGGTGCTCATGCTCACGCTTTGGCCACGTGCAGACCAGTCAGCTCCTTGTATGTGACTGGGGGAGGGCTATAGTCTTTTATTCAGGGTAACACAGTGGGGATGCTCTAGGTGTCATTGGACCGTCTATTCCCCATTACTGGCTGGTTTCACACCTGAGTGATGTATCCAGGCAGGGATGCCATTCACCTTTACTATTGTTGGTGTGTACCAGATCACCAAATAGGGGCCTTTGTGCCATGGTTTCAGAGGGCTCAGGCTTCAATCTTTAACCCACACCTCGTTACCAGGAGAGTGGGGGAGATAAACTAACAGGATATCTATCATTCACCCATTCTGAATCTTTTTTCATTATTTTTCCTACTGACATTAGTTGTTTACTAAGTAAGTTTTGTTTCTTCCACCAGTACTCTCAGGGCCCCTGGTAAATTTCTTAAAATAGGAGGGATCCTGGGATATAGTGTGATGTACTATTTTATAGGACTTACTCTCTTTTTTTTTGAACAAGGTTACATTGATTGCATTTGTTAGGTAAAGTCCCTCTTATAACTGTGTTCTACTCCCAAAAGATACTTCACACACCATGACCCTCCAGCCCCCTCCCTCCTTCCCTATCTCTACCTTATCATCACACCTCCTTTTCCCCCACACCCCACTGTCTACTAGGTTATTAATGGTCCTCATATTAGAATTGAGTACATAGAATTCCTGTTTATCTATTCTTGTGATGCTTTACTAAGAAAAAATGTGTTCTACTTCATTCAGGTTATTACAAAGGATATAAAGTCTCCATCTTTTAAAATCGCTGAATAGTTTTCCATTGTACACATATACCAGAGCTTGTTAATCCATTCCTGGTTTGGTGGGCATTTAGACTGTTTCCACATTTTGACTAATTTTGTGCTCAACTCTTTTTTCCATTCTATTTTGCTTTTTGATCACATAACATCAGAGCAAGAACATGATTGTTCTGACTACAGGCCAACCCAGTGAAAGTGTTGTTGAGTTGTAGGAATGGCCTAGACTTCCTGTTTCTGCTTCATTTCTTTCCCCTTCTTTGACTTGCATTGGTGATTCTGTCTCTTGGGCATTGGGAGACAGAACCACTTAACACATAGATTCTGAGAAATCTACCCAAATCAAGCTTGATTAAGGAGCAAATAACTTAAGAGGCCCATAGAACGAGAAGAGAGGAGTACAATCACTTAAATATTGCTATCACAAGTCATAAATTTTACTATGTCCAAGAATAAACTGAAACCTGCGATGTCAAAATCCTTTTATTGAACATCACGCTGAAGGCCAAGAGATCCTGTAACTTTCAAATGATATTCCTGCAGTCTGACACTTTGAGTCATCCCCTGTGCTCAGTGATCTTTAAAAGCACCTTCTCCCAACCACAGATGCCCCTAACTCCTTGAAATCTTCAGAAGTGACCCACATCTTCTTGAAAGTGCTTACCGAGGTCACTATAGATGCACCAATCCATGCAGAGAAACATCTATTACAAGAAGCCATGATCTTCATAGGGGTCACTTTGGAAGCCTGTTGATCTAGTTCTTTCCTGAGCCTTTCCTCCAGTCCAGGAAGAAGAGTGGTGCCCCCACACAGTATAATCCCTCCAAAAAGGTTCTGGACATCAGTGGAACATTTCATAATGCTGCTAGAGACCATTTGTGAGAGTCCTGGACTGTGGATGCCTAGCTGGTCAGGTGCAAAGAGAACCTCTGGTGCCTGGTATAACAACTGGTCCCCAACGTGAATGACATTCCCATCAGGAAGTTTGTATTCACGAAAGACTTCCTTAGGCTTCTTGCATAGTTCTTTCACTGGCTCCAAGGCAATGTAGCAGAGCTTTTCTTTAATGTCATTCACCAGGGCCTTGTTGAGCGTGTGAGGAAAAGTACAGCCTCTAGGAAAGAGGATTTGGGTGAGGTGCTCTGTGATGTCCCTCCCGGCCACATAGAGCTTGGTGATTGCATGAGGCATGGCAAAACCCTCTAAGATGGGGACAGTGCAGGTGACCCCATATCCACTGTCCACCACCAGGCCTGTGATGCAGGCAGAGGCATAGAGAGCTGCCACTGCATGGTTGGACAGGTAGAGAGCAGGCACACTAAAGTTCTCAAACATCATTTCAGTAAGTTTCTCTCGAATCTGTCTTGGGTTCAACGAGGGCTCCGTCATCAGTACAGGTTGATCACAGGATTTTACTCCCAGGCGGCACTCAAAAACGTATTTCCACAGTTTCTCCACGTCATCCCATCCTGTTACCAGTCCACGTTCAATGGGGTAATGCAAATATAACGTATCATACTTGTACTGGGCATCTTCGCCCACAAAGTACTTCTTATCGCCTGTTTCTGAAGGAATGTTAATTTTAGGATGGCCCACAACAGAGCTGATGATATGGCGAGGTCCCGTCTCTCCGGAAAATCCAACTTTACAGAGCCCTGAACCATTGTCAAAAATCACAGCTGGAACATCTAAGACATGTGGATTAAACATGTCTGCTTCTTCCCTTCTTGAACCTCACCAAATGAAGGAAAGAACATTTAGGCCACTTTGTGAGACAGGCGCCTTTGGAAGTTTTAACACCACAGGATTCTAGAATTCTTAGGCTGTCACTCAGGTGGAGCTAGCATGTTGTCTCTAATGCACCAGGGCACCCCATCATCAACCCATCAATCTTTTCTCATTTCTGGCAGTCTAGGTCCTGCTGAGGCAACTTCAGGGATGATTGTCCTTTATGTCACAATTTAACCAAGAAGGTGTCAGAGGGGCTGGGTCTATGAGCCACCAGTGCTGCCTATCTGGTAGACATAAAGCCAGGGAAGGCAATCCATATGTATGAAGAGCTTTAGTGGGCCTGTGAACCCAGAGCAGAAGCCTGTTTTTAGAACAAAGTGAAGCTGCCAAACTGTATGCCTATCCCAAAGACACTCTGTGCCCTTTCTGTTCTGGTGAACTTTGTCCTGCAGAATGGTAAAAGTATCCTTTCCTTTGCTAAGGAGAGGAACTAAGCATCAGGCATAGGCTCAACTTGGAGTGAGGATATAATCAACTCAAGATATTCTTTCTTTTATTGTCCCTTACATTTGTTTCTTTGTTTGCAATGGTTTTATTAAGATAAATTTTACATACCATACATGAACACACTTGAAGTGTCCATTTCCCTGATTTTAGTATAGTTACAAATATTTGCCAATATTACAAAAATAAAGAAAGATGACAAAAATAAAAATAAATAAATAAAGCTCATAAAGAATCTCAGTGTTCCTTAGCTACCATACCTCATTAGATCATCTACCTGAGCCCTATCTAAGCCTTGCTACTATATTTTTTGCCCCTGTAAATTTACTTTCTCTTCATGTTTTCATATACATGGAATTTTATAATATGTGGCCTTTTGTGTTTGGATTCATTCACTGCATGTTACCCTCAAAGCTCTTCCATTATTTGGATGTAACATGTTTGATTTACATACCAGTCAATGGGTGTTTTAATTATGTGTTTATGATGAAGTACACCTCTAGATACAAAAACCTATGTTCTGTGTGGACTTATGTTTTCATGTCTTTTGTGTGTGTGTGTACATATTTATACATTTATGTATATGTATGTGTGTGTATATATATATATATATATGTATACTAGAATTGGGATTGTTGGGTAGAATATGACAACTGTAGGTTAAATTACTTGAGTCAGTTTCATCTAAGTCTACACTTCAAAGGGATGCGACATCTTATATTATGAAACTGTGTAGAAACATACTTACTTCTCTACATGATCCTTCGAACTACTATCTAACATTTTTTACATATATACAGATTGATATCATTTATTTGTCAGTTTTTAAAATATATTTTCTCCCCCACTTTAGATTTAATAATCTCTTGATTACTTGCTTCATTGCCCTAGACAATTGTTGTTAGTCAACTCTATACTTGCAATTCCAAAGACATGAAAATAGGCATTACACTTATGTCTCAATGCACAGAACTGAGACCTAAATTGAGGTGAGATTTGCTATATAAACTTTGAGTGGTCATCAATTTTGTCCTATGAGTTTCTAATGGTTTCACAGATGTACAACCTGGTTTGATTCTTCTCTGTTGAACATTAGAAGGGTAAGAGTTGTTTTGGACCACCCATTAAGTATATACACACTAATGAAAGCTGACAAGCAAAATAAATGAATAAATAAATAAATACAAGGTCCATGCATACTTTTTTGTGATATCTGACACCACAGATAAGCATAAACATAAAAGTCTTCACAAATCAGTATGTGACCCTGCAGCCCCCCGAAGGCTAAAGAGGAAGATGTCCTTACAAAGAGAGTTCTTATTAATTTTTTTCCTTTTATTAAGTCATATATACATAGATCATGAATACATTTATGCCTTTGTAGGATTCAATGTGTTGATTTTTTGTGCAAATTGGAGTATATACATCAAACCCATTAACATAGTTTTCACCTCATTTACTTAATCAATATGTTAAGATATTTGTGTTCTATACTTGACAGATTTGACTTGTACCATTGCAATATGCTCCATAGGTGTGGTCCCACTGTTTACCCTCCCTCTATCAAACCCTTCCTCCCCTCCTATCCTTCTCCTCTTCCCTTCTTTGTGTTGGGCTATAATTGTGATTCATCTTTCATATGAGAGTGTGAGTGATTATAAATTGGTTTCATAATAGTACTGAGTATATGAGATTTTTTTTATCATTCCTGAGATACTTTCCTAAGATGAATATTTTCTAGTTCCATCCATGTAAACGTAATATTTACCATATTATATCATTTTTTAAGTTCAAATGCAAATATCCATTGTATACCATTAACAATCAGAGAATTAAAGTTAGCATGACAACAGAAAATATGAAATACATAGCAATAATTCTAATTGTAGAAATATATAGTATTTCTACATGGAAAACTTCAAGTTATTAATGAAAATATAAAAAGATACATGTGTATATATTACAAAATTGTTATTAATTTTTTTTATTTGTTTATGTATTCCTTCTGTTATAACTCGAGTTATTGTCTTTCTAGGGATATCAGTATAACACATAGCAAATTCAGTTTGCTCTGGAGGTTCCGAAGGATTGCAGCAAACAGCTGACCCACAGGGGGGCAGATATATCTGATATTTGGTGTTATTATATATGCAAGTACCTTCAGGGTTTCCTGTATATTCATAATAAGGGTAAACCAATAACACACTTTTGAGAGTTTGTCTAGTTTGGGTTACCTTTTCCATGTATTTTTCCCAACCTTCATCATGTCTTTCACTTAAGATTAAAGAAGGAAGGTGAAAATTGCAAAGCAAAGCATCAGTAATCAGTCCCATGCCACTGCTTTTCATCCTCAAATTTCTGCCATGCATAGACCAATCAATTCTTGATGTGTGACTTGAACAGGACTATAGTACATTTTGTTCAGGGTAAGACCATGAAGTTGCTCTGGGTGTCCTTGGACCGTCCACTCTCCTTTGCTGGTTGGTTTCACACATGAGTGCTGTATCCAGGCAGGGATGTCATTCACATCACTGTTGTTCGTGTGGCCAGGATCACCAAGGGGCCTTTTCATCATGGCTTCAGTGGGTTTCAGGCTCCAATCATTAACCCACACCAGGTTACCTGGAGAGTAGGGATAGACTGGGGATGATAAACTAACAAGATATCTATCATTCACCCATTCTGAAATCTTTCTTTCATTATTTTTTCTGGTGGTATTAGTTGGTAAGTAAGTTAATAAATTTAGTTTCTTCCATTTCTCTCTCATTTTAAATTTCTTAAACTGGAATGATTCCTCTGATATAGTATTTTATAGGGTTAGTAACCCATTCTGTTAATTTCTTGAACAAGGATACATTGATTGCATTTGTTAGGTAAAGTCCTTCTTATAATTGTGTTCTGCCCCCAGAAGGTATGTCATACGTTGTGACCCCCCCAGACCCTCCTTTCCTTCTCTCTCTGTCACCTTCCCCCCCCACCATGTACTAAGTCATTAATTGTCCTCATATAAGAATTTAGTACATAAGATTCTTGTTTCTCAATCTTGTCATGCTTCACTAAGAATAATGGGTTTCACTTCCATCCAGGTTAATACAAAAGATGTAACATCTTCATCTTTTTTAATGACTGAATAGTATTCCATGGTACAAATATACCACAGCATGTTAATCCATTCCTGGCTTGGTGGGCATTTAGGCTGTTTCCACATTTTGATGATTGTAAATGGAGCTGCAATAAACAGTCTAGGGCAGGTGTCCTTATGGTAAAAGGAATTTTTTTCTTTAGCATAAATGCCCAGTAATGGGATTTCAGGATCAAATGGGAGGTCTAGCTTGAGTTCTTTATGGGTTTTCCATACGTCCATCCAAAGAGTTTGTGTTAGTTTGCAGAGCCATCAACATGTTAGAAGTGTTCCCTTCTCTCCACATCCAAGCCAGCATTTGCAGTTTTGAGATTTTGTGATGTGGGCCATTTTCTCTGGGGTTAGATAATATCTCAGGGTGGTTTTAATTTTCATTTCTCTAATAATTAGGGATGATGAACATTTTTTCCCATATGTTTGTTAGCTCTTCATCTGTCTTCTTTAGAAATGGTTCTATTCATCTCTCTTGCCCATTGATATAAAAGATTGTCAGTTTTTTCATGCTGATTAATTGAGTTCTTGGTAGATCCTGGTTATCAAGCTATTGTCTGATTCGAAGTATGCGAATATTATTTACCATTGTGTAGGTTATCTATCAGCTTTGATTGTATCTCCTTAGCTGTACAGAATCTTTTCAGGTCTAATAAAGGCCCATTTGTTTATATTTGTTGTTGTAGCAATGGCCATGGTAGTCTTCTTCATAAAGTCTTTCCCTAGGTTGATATCTTCAAGTGATTTTGCCATGTTTTCTTTGAAGATTTTATGTCTTCATGTCTTAAATTTAGGTTTTCTATCTATTTTGAATCTGTTGTGAGAAAGGTGTGGGTCCAGTTTTGGTCTTTTACATGTGGATATACAGTTGTCCTATCACCATTTTTTGAATAAAGAGTCTTTACCCCAGTGTATGTTCTTGTTTGGTTTTATCAAAGCTTAGGTGGGTATAAGAAGTTAGTTTCATCTCCTGCTTTTCTATTCAGTTCCAGATGTCTGTGTCTTCATTTCATGCTGTTTTGATCACTGTGGCCTTGTTGTACTGCCTAAAGTCTAATAGGCTGATGTGCCCAGCTTTGTTTTATATTGCTCAGAACTACCTTAGCGATGCTGTGTTTTCTTCTGCCTCCATACAAAGCACAAAATTATGTTTTCCAAGTCTTGAAAGTATGATGTTGGTATTTTAATAGGGATGGTGTTGAATCTATAGATTGCTTTAACAATGTTGATTCTTCCCAGCCATGATCATTCTATGTTCTTCCATTTGTTAATATCTTCTGCTATTTCATTTCCTATATTTTATCAAATTATAACTGTGTACATTACTGCATTTATGGGGCACATTGTGCTGATTTTATCTAGAATTAGGAATGCATACATCAAACTAATTAACATAGCATTCACTTCACTTATTTGTTGTGTTAAGACATTTATACCCTACTCTTGATAGATTTGACATGTACCCTTGCTTTATGCACAATAGGTGACATCCCACAAATTATCCTCCCTCCACCCAACCTCCCCCCTCTCTAATATGAAATGTTCTGTAGATGTCTGTTAAGTCCATTTGTTGTAGGGTCAAATTTAAGTGTAATATTTCCTTCTTTTGCTTTTTTCATGGAGGTTCTATTCATTCAAAGGGATGTTAAAATCTCCAACTATTAAAGTGTAGGAAGATGTCAAATTGTTCATGTCTGTTAGGGTTTCCTTTATAAATTGAGGAGCATTTCTGGTTGGGTGCATAAAGGTTAATTGAAATCTCTTCATGTTGAGTGTTCCCCATGACAAATATGAAGGGACCATCCTTATCTTTCCTTACCTCTGTTGGGTTAAAGCCTATTGTATCTGCAAATAAAATTTCAACCCCTGCTTTTTTTCTGATTTCCATTTTCCTGAATTATAGATGTCCATTCCTTCACCCTCAGTCTATTTTTATCCTTCAAGGTAAGATAATTCTTGAATGCAACAAATATCTGGCCTGAAATTTTTTATCCAGTCAGCCATCAAATGCCTCTTTAGAGGAAAATTTAGGCCATTCACATTAGTTGAGAATGTTGATGAGCATAGAAGTGTTTTGGTTGTCATAATTTTCAAATGTCCAATGGATATTTTTAATACTTTCACCATTGTGGATGCTAGATTTTGTCAAAGGTCTTTCTGGGTGAGTTTACTTTGGTGGTAGACCATTAAGCTGATCATTATGGAAGGCGTGTAGTATAATATCCAGGAGAGCTGATTTAGTGATGGCAAATTTCTTCAATATGTGTAAGTCAGTGAAGTATTTGATTTCTTCATCACAAATGAAACTCAGTTTAGCTGGATACAGGTTCCTGGGCTGAAAGTTGTTTTGTTTTAGACGATTGAATTTTGATGACCATATTCTTCTGGCTCCAAAGTTTTTAGCTGCGAGATGTGCAGTCATTCTAATATTCTTCCCCTTGTATGTTATACTTTTCTTACATCTGGCTGCTTGCAGAATTTTCTCCTTCATATTAGCTTTGGCAAAGTTAATTACAATGTGTCTAGGAGATGCTTTGTTTGGATTCAGTTGCGCTGGGGTTCTGAAACTGTCTACTATGTGAATTTCTATATCTCTTGCCATGCTTGGGAAATTCTCATCCATTGTATCATGGAGTAGAGCATTGGTGCCTTTAGGACCATTCTCTCTTCTTCAGAAATTCCTATAAAGTGAACTTTTGCAGTTTTGGAGTGGTCCCACAACTCTCATAGGGAATGATCAGTTTTGTTCTCCACTTCTGTGCTTCTTTGGGTGTTTGGGAGCATTCAAAAGCTTTGTCATCAACTTCAAAGCTTCTTTCATCTGTCTGGTCCACTCTATAACTGATGGGTTCTACTGTATTATGAAACCTCTTGAATAACTTTCTCATTTCTTTGGGCTCTGCTATTTCTTTTCTTATTATGTCCAAATATTTGGAGATTTTGTCTTTGAATTCATTGATTTCTTGAGACAACTTTTGAACTACTCCTTGAATTTCTACTTACAACTTTTCTTCCAATCTATCTTATTTTACGTTCCTATTATAATTCTATTTCTGACATTTCAGCCATTTGTTTGTGAATGTCATCTTCTGTTGTATCTCCTTTGTCTTTCCTTGAGGGACATGATCTATTCTGATTATTCATGTTGCCAGAGTTTTTCTGCTCATTCCACTCCATTAGTATTTTTCAGTTTGGCAAGTGAAGCTGGTAGGGTGAGATTGGATTGAGGGCTCCAGGAGTTGTTGTGTACCAGTACTTTACCAAAGCTTTTCCCCTTCAGCTTTACAAAGGTCCTTTTCAGTCCTGTAGTCAGAGACTCTTGGGACCTGATTGGTTTGATGGGGCCAGTTGACTCTGTCTGGTATTCAGCCAGCCTCTATCTAATCCTAGTGTTTTGGGGGCTTTGGGCTGAAATCTCACCTGGGAAGAGATACAAGCAGCTAAGATACCCTGCCCCCCACTGGCAACAACTGGAAGAGGAGAATCAGTCCCTCCCACTAAAACACAACCAGGGCTGAACCTTGGAGTGTCCCCCGGTGGCTGGCCCAGGTCAAGAGTTCCAAACCAATTGTCCCAGGCAGCACAATTGCTGCTCGAGTAGCAGAGTTCAAAAGATCTCCAGAAACCAGATAGGAGGGGTCCACTGGCAGCTCACGTGTGACTCCATCCAGAACTCAGTGGAAGCAGGAAGGCCCACCCAGCAAAAGAGTTAATCCAAGGAGTTTCGTGCCACCTTCCTCACCTTACCCCACAGCATAGCAGAGCTGTGGCCCAATTCCCTCCAATGAACAAATGCCCCAGTTGATTTGCACCTGCCATAGTAAAAGGGAAGTAAATGCCTCTTCAGCTAGCTCACCGCACTCTGCCATCAGTAGGCAGAAGGAGCTCAAGAGTGACCCCCTGTCATGCTCATTGGAAACTGGGGAGTTTTCTACCTGAATCTGTTCTAAGCTGGTGGTTACCATCACAGCACATGTTTCTCTCCCTCAGAGACTGCACCTCTGCCCCAGCCACACTCCTTCTCTGGTACCCCTGTGGAGCCAGACCTCTGCTGGGGCAAGGTCTGGCTCCCTCCAGTGGCCCAGAGAATTGAGGAGGTATCTCTCAAAAGTTTGACCCTGGTAGTAGGGTGCCACTACTGCTGCTGCTGTACTGCACATGCTGTCATGCCATTCACCATATTCCACTACTGTCATGGGTCTGCCTGTGCTGTTGCTACTTTCTCCCTGCTGCCACACAATTTCCAGCACTGGGCCAGTCCACCTCCCCCTGTCTCCCCACTTCTACTCGAGTCACAGTTTCAGTGCAGCTGTGCTGTGACTCATGCGATGCCCAGCCCTCACAAAGAATCTCCAGACACACTGGGCTCTGTAGGGTATAGTCTTTCAGACTGCCAGAAGAGGGAGGAAGAGTGGACTGAGAGTTCAGAATGTCGGGGAACATATTTATTCCACTTTTATGCTTGGCAAGAGAATGCCCAGGCTCATGGCAGGAGCTCTCTGTAGAAGGAGTCTCGGCACTCAGCAGCTCTTTCCTGTAGGGTAAACTTAGAGGTCTTGTGTTCACTGCTTGCTTGTAGACAGCACACAGCAAGCCACTCTCTTGGGGGAGGCGACGGATTCTCGTCCTCTTTGGGATGGGATTTGTACCTGAAATTTGCTTCTTTGGAGTCACAGCTTGTCTCATCAGGATGAAGTGCACTTATCGATTTTCTCTCTCAGCTCAGCTCCCAATCTTCCCCTTTACTGGATTCATTCTGACCATTATCTCTGCCTCTGGAAGGGAGCTTCTGTTGAAAGATGGCTACAGTTGGCTATCTTCCTTCCTCCCCTCTATTTGTTTTCTTAGGGTTACATAATTTCCCTTAGAGAGATCCTTCACCTCTTTTATTAGATGTACCCCTAGGTATTGCATTTTCCTTGAAGCTACTGTCAAGGGGATTGTGTCCTTGATTAGCTTCTCATCTTGGCTGTTATTGGCATATACAAAGGTTACTGATTTGTGGACATTGATTTTGTATCCTGAGACATTACTGACATCCTGATCACTTCCAGGAGTTTTGTGGTGTTGTCCATGGGGTTCTCTAAATATAAGATGACCTCATCAGCAAAGAGGGAGAGTTTGATTTCCACTGCTCCCATTGAGATCCCTTTATTTCCTTCTATTGCCTGATTGTATTGGCTAGAATTTCCAGAACTATGTTGAATAGAACAGGACAACCTTGTCTGGTTCCAGTTCTAAGTGGATAAGCTTTCAGTTTTACTCCATTCAGCAAAATATTAGCTGTGGATTTGTCATAGATGGCTTCAGTCACTTTAAGAAATGTGCCACCTATGACTATACTCTTCAGTGTTCTAATTAGAAATGTATGCTGGATTTTATCAAATGCTTTCTCTACATCTATTGAGAGGATCAGATGGGCTTTGTGTTTGCATGTGTTGATATGGTGGATTATGTTTATGGACTTGGGTGGGTTAATTCAGCTTCGTATCTCTGGGATGAACCCAACTTGATTGTGATGTATGACTTTTTGATGAGAAACTGTAATCTGTTGGCTAGGATTTTGTTGAGAATTTTTGCCTCTATATTCATTAGTGAAACTGCTGTGAACCTTCCCTTTTTAGTTGAATCTTTTCTTGGTTTTGCTATCAGGGTGATAATTGTTTCAAAGATCATGTTGGGGAAGATTCCTTACTCCTCAATTTTTTGGAATAATTTCTGCAGTGTGGGAATAAGCTCTTCTTTGAAGGTTTTAGGAATTCTGTTGTGATGCCATCTGGACCAGAGTATTTTTTTGTTATTGTTGTTGAAATATTTTCTTTATTATTTCCTTGATCTCAGTGCTTGAGATTGGTCTGTACAGGAGATCTATTTCTTCCTGGATAAGCCTAGGGAGATGATGTGAGGACAAATATTGATCTATTTCCTTCACATTGTCAAATTTCTGCACATAGAATTTCTAGTAGTATTCAGAGATAATATCTTGTATCTCGGTGGCATCTGTTATTGTTTCCCCTTTATCATTTCTGATTGAGGTTGCTAGAGACTTTACTTTTCTATTTCTAGTTAGTCTGGCCAAAGGTTTATCTATTTTACATATTTTCTCAAAAACCCGACAACTTCTTTCATTTTTTTTAAATAATTTTATTGATTCATAATTGTGTACATTGGTGCAATCATAGGGCACAATGTGCTTCATATACAATCAGAAATATTTTGATCGTACTATTACAGATAGCCTTCATGGCATTTTCTTGATCACTAAATAAAGACATTGGTACTCTACATTTAATAAGTTTCACTAGTACCCTGCTAAGATGCATCGTAGGTGTCATCCCACTAATTGCCCTCCCTTCACTCATCCTCCTCTCTCCCCTCTGCTCCCTTTCCCTTTTCCCTGTATTCTTGTGCTATAATTGGGTTTTTAGCCTTCATATGAAAGCTATAAAATAGATTCATATTAGGGCTGAGTACATTGGATACTTTTTCTTCCATTCTTGAGATACTTTGCTAAGAAGAATATGTTCAAGCTCCATCCATGTAAACACAAAAGAGGTAAAGTCTCCATCTTTCTTTAAGGCTGCATAGTATTCCATGGTATACATGTACCACAATTTATTAATCCATTCGTGGGTC
>CAUYON010140387.1:0-29422 GCA_963573935.1 Arctocebus calabarensis | reverse complement strand
CCCCCTTGTTCTTTCTACTCTCCTTACTTTCCCCCAACTTTCCCTCTCCACCTGCACTCACTGTTCATTCCCCTGCTTCCTCCACATTACGCACATATTTGCTAACACTTTAGACCTGAACCACTCCAGGAATATTTGAAGTTTGTTTTTCTCTCAGGTGTCAATTGCATAATAGCTTAGCTCTGATTCCACTATTAACCCCAGGGAAGGAGTCTGTAAACATACTCTTAAAATAAAAGAAAACAGCACTTCATAAACTTCAGTTGAATTTCTTTGGCATGCGCTGCCCAAGGTGGACTTGCTTAGGAAATGGACTTTTTCAAAATTGAATTTACAGGGAATATTAACAAAATGTGATTTAATTGACTTAGTTTTTTTTTTTTTTAATTTTTGTTTTTTCTCTGTTTATGTTATGCCCAACAAAGTACTCAGGTCAATACAAGACTTATAGTGGTCAAAAGGGTTTTTTCCAAACTTGGCTCTGCTAGAATGAATGGCTGTTACCTGATTAAACATTGACAAGTAATTAGGAACGGGCTGTTGTACAAATTAACCTAGGAAGGCTGCATACTTACCCCCGCTTGGACATTTGGAAAGACTGTGTTTTTAGAGTTTGATGTTTGAGGAGGGTGTGGGGGTGGGCGTGGAGTATTCACTGGATCAGAATACAGCACAGAAAGCCGGTCACTCAGACAGCCAGACAACTTTGGAAGGGCCCTGAGCCCTGGGGATGGAGAGAACTGGAGCTTTGCTGATGGGCTTGTTCAGCCCTGATTATATATTTATAGAGTGGCCTTATGTACCTGTGCTCAGTGTTGGGAGCAAAATTTACTTAAAGCTCTGAGACACATGTAAATGGATGGATAGATAGACAAAATTAACCATTTATAATCAATCACCATGATCCAGCAGCTTGTTAGGTCAGATGGAGGAGGAAGGGAGGAATAAGGCAAGTAAAAGATTCAAAAACTACAATGAGGACGTTAGCCTATATCATGTCATAAACTGCGGATTTCAGGTTTAGATTTCTGGGGTCTTTGTCTTTCAAAGTTATTAGAAATATAATTAAGATATTTGCCAGAGAGAACTAGATAGTTCTTAGGTCTTTGAATCATTAAGTGGCATTCCTTTTACTTAGAGCCTGGGTAGCCTATCAGATGTACTAGGTATTGTAACAGAGAATAGTCCTAGATATTTACAAATGGGGCCCATCCACTAGTAGTCTGTTCTTTGCTTGAAGGCCTAAGAAAATTGCTGTGTAAACCAAGGAGTTGATTTCCTTTTAGTAATTATAATTTGACCACTCAAAAATTAATCTGGATCTATAGTTAACCCCTTTCCTAGTTTTTATTATTCACTGCATGTAATTGCTGTATGTTTCTCCCATCTTTTCTCCCCTGCAAATCCTCATCACCCTATCTCCTGGGACACCCGACCCCCACTGAATTTCACAGAACACCATTCTGCCTTGCCAAGACCAGTACTTTGTAGAAGACCAGAGCTATAATTGTGCATATTCCACTACAACTTCAGAATCTAGTGTTGACGTTTCCACGGATACTTGGGTCTCTTTCTGGGCTGCTGGTCTCCTGGACAACAGAGAGCCCCAACAAGCACCACAGGCACAGGGTAAGTTCCTATCTTCTGCTTTCCTGGTAGTTCTGGACCCCTTTTCCAGGACCCCTGACTGCAAAGCATTATGGGCTGGGATTCTGTAGAAGAAGGCATGCTATGGAAAATTTAAGTAAATCCAAAGACTCCTGAATTTCAAAGCCATAAAGCCTGATGTAAAGTACTCTCCAGATAGTGTAAATGGTATTCTATCTCTTGCTCACTGGAAAACGTGTATTTCTTTCTACATGTTGTAGTACTTGGAGATTCCCAGCTCACTGAGGGATTTTGGTCTGAATCAAAGTTTGATAAACAAAACTCTAGCAGAACGCTTTTAGAATCAAGATAATTAGAGCATTTCTTTCAGAATTCAGGAAAGTTTCCTTCATTTTGAGAGGAAAGCAAGAAATACTAATCTATGAATAGTGTCTTAGGAAGGGAAGACACCTTAGGAAGGGATTCTTGTTTACATAAAAAAAAATCTTCAACTTTGGAGGAAAGTATAACATTGGTGGAAAATTACATATTAATTTTGACGTGTAGCTGTGTAAACAGTGCTTATAAATATTAAAGGAATTTCTGTGTTAACACTCAAGGTGTTTTTAGAAATACTCTCAAACAGAATTAAATATCTCTAGTGCTGGTTTTGCTGCATGATTTTTGTTGTTGTTGTTTGAGAAAAGATACTAATAAACAAGCAAAAAAAAAAAACCCTCAAAATATTAACACACACTTACATCAGGCAGGAGGTTGTTCAGTTTTTGCTTTATAATACAACAACAGCAATGACAAAATGACCAAGAATTTGAACCTAAAATGTTTATAAAAATGTATTCTTGTCTACATACTCATCATTTCACTTTAATCAAAAATATTTGAGTAACAGCAGTTCGGGTCAAGTAAGGCAAGAGTCAGAACTGTACAAGGAAAAGAAAGTAAAAGTACTGACAGGTGTAGCTTGCTACCAAATATATATATTAAAACAACCTCTTTGAAAAACATTTAAAAATATACAAATGAGAACAGTTGAAATAAGTAAGTTTTAGGTACAATTTTGAACTTTTCATGAAGGTCTTCAGAGAAGCAAGGACCAAATTATATTAAAATAAAAAATCTACCCCATGAAATTCTGAATAAATTTAAAATTGATTGGGAAAATGATAGCATCATAAAATCAGATTTGATTATAAAGTGTCACGAAAACTACAATGATATTGTCCAATTCTAAAACTTAGGAGAGGCAATAAATCAGAAAAACATCGTGGAATTATATTGTTAATGTTCAGAAAAGAAGTTTATAACTATTTGAATGAATTAACAATGCAAATGAGACAGTCTTTATCAATTTAACCATTCAGGAATACATATATCAGGAAAGAATGTGACCCCTTACCTCTAAAAAAATGCATCTCTTAACCAGTTTGGTAAATAGTGTATAAATATTTGTTTCTCACTGCTGGCTTGGCTCTTCTGAAAGCATTAGAGATTTTGTTTTCCTGTGTAGAAACAATGGCTGTTTTCCAGAAAGATAATTTAACCGACGAAACTATCTGAAATCATTTGGTGAGTTAGTTCCTTTACCACACACAAACTGCAGGTATTTTCTTAGATACCCATTTGATATTTTTACAGACTCATCCCAGGGCTCAAATTTTCCTATTCTGGACTCATGTTCATGGGAAGAGGCACAACTTTCCTCTCAACTGTACAGAAATAAACAGGTATGTATAGAGAGAACATTGCCAAGTTCCCTGCAGTCTGTTCTTCACTGAGTCCACCCTCAGGGTCATTGATTCTTTTCCTTTATGAAATTCCTGTTGATTCAGTTTCAAATCCACAGAGAGATCAAAGTTAGGTGATCAATGTTGCAGAAAAGAAAAACAACCAAGGTGCTCTCAGAAGACCTGCAGACAAACTCTGACTTTTTAGCTTCATGACCTCTTGACTCCTCCCTTTCCTTATCTATGGAATTAGAATATTTGTACCGCCTGTTTCAGAGGGTTGTTGGAATGATCCAATGATATAATGACTGTTACAGTATTTGGAACCTTTAAGCATAGCTAAAACTGGAGGAAGGATGACAACTGTAAGAGTTTTTACAAAGATTGCTTCATTTTTTATGTTTTGTTTATTGTAGCTTCTGAAGAGTAATCTAATCTAACAGAGAGGTCAGTCTGAGTGGGAAGGAAGCCAACTCACCTCTTTCTGATTTATTTATTTTGTTTCTTGAATGTGCAAAGAAAACGTCCAACAAAACCTTTCTAAACACCTTTTTCTGTATTTAAACAGTTGCATGCATCTCATTTTTCTTCCTACTTACCTGATTCCCTTGTGGTTGCAATTTTAAAAGTCATACAATCTTGTCAAACACTTCACAATGAATTAAAATTCAAAACACATATCCGAACAATCAGGTGTTAGAGGGCTATAGATTTAATTTAGATCTCTGAGGACTAGGGCTCCCTGAGTTTGTGGTGTTCACAAAATAAACAGAAGAATAATCAGGTTTAAGCAGGGTAAGGAGCAGTGGCATTAATATAAGGTTCCAAAGTCAATATAATGGAACTGCCCTCACCTTGTCTGCTTTCTGCAGCTCCAAGATACTCTGGTACAGAAGGAAGAAGAACTAGCTCGGTTACACGAAGAGAATAATCACCTCAGGCAATACCTGAATTCTGCTTTGGTTAAATGTCTTGAAGAAAAGGCTAAGGTATGTAACTATCTCACTTGTGAGAATGGAGCAGTGATTTGAGAAAGGAGACCATTTATGTAAAACTACGTCCTTGATTAAATGCCAAAAGTGTACTAAACAGTGTGTCTTGATAGGTATTGATAGGATGGATGGATTTTTCTTAGGGAAATGTAGCACGTTCGCAAGAATGTTTATGTATCATTTCTCGAAAGTGTCTAGATTGCAGACGTTCGCCATAAATTACAAAAAGAATGGCTTAAGAATCAAAAGCTAGTCAAGGGAATTGCTGAGACAACAGAAGCTCATCGAAAGGCAGTTAGATGGATGGAATCCTGCGGTGAGAATCAGGTCTGAAAGACAGTTTAATTATCCATTTGACTTTAGGGAAATTGCCCTCACTTAGGGCCTTGGTTATCTTCACCTGTAATGGATGGGCTAAATATCTTTTGAATCTTTCCAGATCTGAAATGCTATGAATATGGCTGGAGCTCAGGTCTCTTGACTGACAATTAGGCATCGACAGTTTAATTGCCATTTTCCCCTATACTTTTAAATAGAGCTATGTCTAACTCAAGGATAAATAGCTTGCCTCTAGTCTCTTTTTGTCCTTCCTTTCTTTGGTTTTTCAATTTTTTGTTACCAACTTGTCATTATGTTATTGCTATTGCTTCTATCATCAATCTTTTCCTCACTTCTAGTCTTCTAGGCAAGTTACATTTATGATATTATTTAATCTGAATTGGTGAAGCTTCTTGCTGTATTACCAATTATAACAGTTCAGAGAAGAAAAGGTGCTGTATTAAATAACTTTCCAATTCATTTAGCTTTATTAAAAAGGGAACACATTTGTTAACTTACATTTATTAACCTGGGCTGCCAGCTCCAACTACCATTTTGTAAAAAGGACATTTATGTAATTATTGTGATGTTAATTAGGCAGGCCTAGCTCTCAATCGGAAAATCAGCTTCAATTTTCCAGAGTTAGAATAATATGATAAATAACATATCTCATAGAAATGCTTTGAATGAAATAAGAGGAAGCCGTGTATAATATTTATATCAGAGGTTCTATCTAGATTCAGATGGCTTAGGGCAGCGGTTCTCAACCTGTGGATCGCGAACCCTTTGTAACAATGAAAATGCATCGGGGCATTACGAAGGGTGAGAACCACTGGCGTAGGGGAATGTGTGGCCTTCTGGATCTTTGAACATGACCCTTTGACTGCGTACAAATTTTACAGAACAAATCCTTTTATTAAAAGGGACAGGAGCAGAAAAATATGGAGCTTTTCTTCCCTCCGTTGCTACTTAAAAAAAAAAAAACAAAACTTAGCTGGATGTGGTGGCCCATGCCTGTTATTCCAGCACTTGAGAGATCAAGGTGGGTGGACTGCCTGAGCTCATGAGTTCGAGACCAGCCTAAGCAAGGGCAAGACCCCAACTCTAAAAAATATCCAGAAATTGTGGCAGGTGTCTGTAGTCCCAGCTACTTGGGAGGCTGAGGCAAGAGAATAGCTTAAGTCCAAGAGTTTGTGGTTGATGTGAACTGTGACACCATGGCACTCTATGGAGGGTGACAAAGTGAGACTTTCTCTCAAAAAAAATAAGTAAAAATTAAAAAGAAAACAATTTTGAAATTATAGGGTCACAGGTCATGATCCTTAGCGAGTCACAAATAGATTTTTTACTTAGTTTCCTCATTTATAAAAGTTTTAATGACATCTATATCCAATGAGAGAAAGCATATAGTCAATAATTCATAAATTATAATATATGATAGTTTATTGATAAATGAGAGCTCTATAAATGATAGTTGCTATTTTTATCATCGTCATCAATATCATCATCATCATAATTACTTCCCTGAGTTGAAATCGTAAAGATACCACCTGCTTTTGTCAACTTTTAAAAAAATGGAGTAAAAATATGAATTAAAATTTCCAGCCAGTACCTTGTCATTATAGATTTTACTTTATAAACAAGCAAGTGCAATCCATTGTGCTTGTGTATGGAATATGAGAAGTTTGTTCAACTTTTTCTAAATAATGAAGGTAACTAGTGAATATTCGAAGGTGCCGTAATTTTCAAATATCACTTCCCTAGAAATTGCTGTCATTCGATGAGTTCTCCAAAGTATGTGGAAAATTCAGAAAGGGGAAGAGGAAACCCAAAGAGAAAAGATACTCTCCTGCTGAAATTCCCCATCCCAAAAATGCCAAGAGAAACCTCTCTAGTGAATTTGTTAACTGTGAAGAACAAGCTGGGCCCCCTGTGGATCCCTGGGTCCTTCAAACACTTGGTTTAAAAGATCTCAACACCATCGATGACACCTCGTCAGCTAACTACAGTGCCCTGTCCTCTGAGCTCAGAAGAGTCTCCAGCACATTTTCTCAGTTTCCAGATGATGGAGTTGATTATGAAAACATCCCCAGGGAGGATCTGATGATTGACTATGGAGGTGACAGAACAGCCTCCGTACATGGCACTGCCATTCACGGGGAAGATTTTCACTCCCTTTCGCAACTTTTAAATCCCCCAGTGGGGCTGCAAAATCTTCCTTACTATACTGCTAATGTGTCACCCAACAAGCCAGAGATGGCCTTTTCCACATCCCTGAGCCCTCACTGTAATGTGAAAACTCATTCCTTCCACCAGGGACAAGCTTTTGTGCGTCGAGATGAGGAGGGAGGCTGGAAGTTTACATGGGTCCCTAAGCAGTCTTAGTGATCCTTCTATCACAAAGCACTGCCGTGAACTCTGTTTACAAAGACCCCTCTTTGTTTGCACTTGTTCCTGACTATGGTGGAACACAGAAGCTATAGCTTAGACTGTCTTCTGCCGCTTGAAACATCATTCCAATTACCCACTTACAGCTGCGGGGGATGGCTTCCAAGAATCCATAAGGAAACATGTCTGTCCTTTCTTCACCTAAATTTGACTTGTTTATGTGCCCACACCTGCTGGTGACTTCTTCTTTCCCTTTGCTTGAAAATGTCTTTTTCATTCACTCGTATATTCCTTGAAGACCTATATACGTGTGGACTTTTCCAATGATAACCATTTTCTACTTTCATCCAGCAGTTGAAATGTTCACAGCACTTTCATTTCTCTCCCTCTTCTGCTCTTTATCATTGAAAACTGTCTTTAGAATAAGCCCTATTATTGCCTCAAGTACTTGCTACTGGTAGATACATGGACCACTGTCTATCACCAGGACTCCTGAAGACATAACGGGGTTGTGGGCAATGTTATGTTTAAGGAGGTTCAAATACTTAATGTCACATGGTGGCTTTAGCAAAGAGTCTCTTAAAATAACGGTAACTCTACTCATAAGCAATCCCACTGATACACTTTAAAAATTCAAGAGCATTAACCCTACTTTGAATTGTCCCATGGTTTATTAGCTTTTGTAAGCACCTGGCATTGGTTCTTTCACCAGCATGACTCAAGCAAGAACATTTTTGAGAGACTATGGCAATAATAAAGGTCATCACTTGAAATTTCCCAAAACCACAATGAGATACTACCTTAGCCCTGCCAGAATGCCCATTATTCTCTCTCAGTTTGATAGGCACTGCAGTGATTAGATATGAAGAGAGCAGAGAAATATGAAGATTTTCTTCCCTCCTTTGCTACTTAAAAAAAAAACAATTTGGCCGGGTATGGTGGCTCGTGCCTGATATCCCAGCACTTGAGAGGTCTAGGTGGTGGATTGCCTGAGCTCATGAGTTTGAGACCAAGCCTGAGCATTTTATATTTAATAATAAATGGTACATTTTATATATAATAATATATTAATAATAATAATATTATATAATGTAATATATAATATTAATATATAATGAATGTGATATATTCTATTCTAATACTATTATATATAATACTGAATAAAACAATGAATAATAAAAAAGAAAAATAAATGTGACTCATTTATAGTTAAAATTAGAAATTGTTGCTCTGATCATATTATTCCTTTCTAATACTGAAGAGCCCATTTCTCAGGTTAAATCAGTCTTTGTGCAAATAATTCGATTAATGTTTAAATAAATGTGCATAGATTTAATGCAATATTGACATCAAGGATTTAACTGTTTCTAAACTTTAAAAATGTATTTTTTAATTAAATCATAGCTGTGTATAATAATGAATTTATGGGGTACAATGTGCTGGTTTTATATACAATTTGAAATATTTGCAACAAACTGGTTAACATAGCCTTCAGCGCACTTTCTTAATTATTGTGTTAAGACATTTATACTCTACTCTTAGTAGATTTGACATGTACCCTTGTAAAATGCACCATTTTTAATGCTCATTCTACTCTTCTTCTTTCCTATTCATCAAGCTCCCTATCATTCTCGGAATAATTTAAAGATCTGAGATGTCCACCTGTGATTTGGAGGACAAATTTCAGATAATGATAAAATCTTCCATGTTGAATAGATTCCCATGTTTCTCTATTCACATCTCAGTAAGTAATCTTTCACAAGCAGAGTCTCAGACTTCCAGTGTACAGTTTAGGAGTCATTGTTAACAAAGAGATGGCTTTTGTGATTGTTGCTGTTTGGGGTTTTGCTTCATTTTGGTAATGTGAGCAAACAATCTGTTTTTAAGGTTTTGTGACCAGCCGGTTATTTTTCATTATTCATGGAGGGGAATCAAAGATGTAATTATCAATACTCTCTGAAATATTTTCCTAATTTAGGAAGAGATAGAACACATCCATTGTCTAAAAAAAGAGCAGATGTATGTATATGTGCCTTTCCATTCTAGTATCTGTGCCCCTGGTGGGTGAAATTTATCTCTATTTACAATAAGAAATATAAAAATTAGAATTGATTGTACTTTTTACTACGTTAGTAATGGAGAAAGCAATATAACCAATTTTGAAAATCTAATAAGCTATAAAACAAAATTAATCAATTAATAAATATTTATTTTGTATTCTTTGTGTGATTTATCATGTGTTAAATACCATGAGGATACACCCAGGCTTGGCACAATGCCCTTGATATATAAAACGAAGCCACATAAAATGTCTTAGCTTTTGATAGCTTATAAATAAAGCTTGATCTCAACCTAGTTTAAAGAAATTGCAGAACATTTGGGGAAATTATAACTTGTTCTGGCTTATATGATGAATGGTAATATTGAAGAAAAATGACCTCATATTCTTGCAATCATGTGTATAAACATTTGATATGGATTTAAATTATGTATAGAAAATCTTTTATGTGTAAGAAATTAAAAACGTCTGAGCTGAGTATATGCCTTAACTTTTATGGTTTTACTATGTCTCTCTAGGAAACCACAGTTAATATTTCTTAAGATAAAGTGGGAGATAAGAACTAAGTACTTTTGTGATTGTGAGGACCATTATTCTAGTGTACATAACATTTTCTAATGACAAATTTTGTTTTCCCCTGGGTTGTAACCTTAATAATGTTTATTGACAGCTCTGTTGCGTGTTATATCTGACCATGCTAACATCTTCAGCATTGAGGGTTTACTTTTTCCTTCCCTTCTCTAGGGGGCATTAAATGTCATGTGGCTTATCGAGTGCACTGCCTTAGGAGTATAGCACTCATTTACATAAAAATGAGAGTCTAGTATCAACTTTTAAAATTTGATGAAATCTCTAATGTCCTCTGATCATCGGGGAGTAAATCATATTTTTGTCTCACTAGTATCTAGAAAATGAGAAAAATTGGAAAGCCCCACGTATGCAGGCAATGTTGATTGTGTGAGATTATCTAATACATCAGTGATCCTAAACTGTAATTTTGAAAAATTTGAAGAAAAAGAACAATATTATCAATGGAAAGAATCACTCTATTTGATCTAATCAAGAAAACAATTCTTTCTCTTAAATATGGTGCATGGATTCAATAACTATGGCACAGGTTGAGAGGAAAGTACAGAGGTAATACATGTAGCTGTAACTTTTGATAAACATTACTTCATGCCTAATGTCAGAAATACAGTTATACCTGTGTTTTAGTTTATCACAAGATTCATATGAGGTTAAATATTAAATGCTTATTTTTTTTATTTTTCACTATACCAAATAGAATTGGTTGACAAGCTACAAATACATTGTGCAAGTGTATTTCTTACCCTATTTATCACATTGTGTCTATATTTTTGTTATGTGAACAAAATCAGATGTCCAGTTTTAATTCATTTATTCTACACTGTGAAAATATAATTTATTGCAATATTTTAAATGATATGATTTCTTTGTGATTTGAAAAATTTCTAATTATATGTTGCAGACAATTTTGCAATAAATTTATGCCAATAAACAAATGACAGAAATTTACTTAGTACTACTTTGTGCCCTTATTTTAGAATCATTTTTAAGTGATTGGAGCAACATACCAGGACAAAGTTTTCTGTACCCATGTATGTTATAAAGTTGGTGTCACAGAAAAATAAATGCATCTCAACTTGCACATATATCAAATAATAGCAGTACTCACAATTGAGGCATTTAATCAACATAAATATGTAGCCCATGTCAGGCTTTGCTGAGGACATGAAGATGAAATATGTTTTTAAAATAATGTGGGTAGAGTGTGGTGGCTCACTCCTGTAATCCCAGCACTGAATTTCCTAGCAGGTGAATTTCTTGAGCTCAGGAGTTTGAGACCGGCCTGTGTAACAGCAAAAGTACTAAAAGAAGAAAAATTAGCTAGACCTTGTGGTGGGGGCCTCCATCTCTACTAAAAGTAGAAAAATTAGCCAGACCTTGTGATGGGGGCCTTTAGTCCCAGCTACTTGGGAGACTGAGGCAGGAGGGTGGCTTGAGCCCAGGATTTTGAGGTTGCTGTGAGCTAGGATGATGCCATGGCACACTAGCCTGGGAACAGAATAAGACTCTGTCTACATATAAACATACATACATACATAACTTGGCTATAAATGGGAGAATCATAAATATGTAAGGGGTAATTGGCTCTCATAATCAAAAATTTAATATTTTCAGTGTGTCTAAATCTATGTGCTTAAGGAAAGTTGGCAAGAATCAGATTTGGGATTTCAAGGAAAGTTATGATCAAGAATGGAGTCGTAAATGGTGCTAAGACAGTACTCACCCCACAAAAAACATACCAGAAATCAGAATGGGCAAGTTATATGAGCTTGTAGACCAAGCTACATCTAATAAAATATTGCTTAGTTTTGTGACAGTCTCCCTATCCTTCCCATCTATCATACTCCCAAAATTAATGAAGCCTCAGTTAACTGTTCCAGACTGGTCCCAGTCACAGCACGAGAAATTACGGCAAGATTAGAGTATCTACATATGGAAATTTTGTACACGAGTTTTCTGAGGTCACCATGTAGATAAGCCATATATCCTTACCAAGAAGATTAGAATCAAGAGAACATGGTTTGGGACTTACATGATAGGCTGGTAACTCACATCTACATGGAGATTCTCTTGTTACAAGTAATGGATAACCTGGATTTTATTTAATTTCCTTATAAGGATATTTGAGTTTTTTTTTTCTTGGAGAAAATTGTCTGTAAACCTACCTCACTTTAAATGACATTTGAATATGTATATAATCAATATATGTTACTGCAAACATCTTATCAAAATGAACTCAATATCTTGATTTCCATTTTAAGGATGAGAACACTGGTTCTAAGTGTTATATGGGTACCTTATAATAAGTAATTAGGGCCCAAGGTAAACTCTGGCACAGACTTTAGGTCCAATGCTTTCTACAACAACATGTAATGATAGTGTTTGGAAACAGAAAATATACTTAGTCACCACGCTACTACAGATGACTACAGGCCTCGGAGATAGAGTCTTGGAAGTATGGAGACATCCCTAACCTCTATTTTACTTTTAACAGAAGACTATTCTGGCACAAAACCAGATGTCCAGTTTTAATTCATTTATTCTACACACATACCCCATGATTGCTAACAGGGATCGCTCCCAAGAGACCTAAATCATACTCTATCATTTCAAAAGAGAGCAGTGCATACATTGAAAACCATTTCAGAAAACTTGGAGGCAGAGAGTTGTATGAAAGAAGCAGACTCTCATGGTCAAAAGTATTAATATGCTTCCTGAATGAAATAAGTGGTCAGTGAATCAGATAAATTAAAAGAGAAATATAGTTCTCTCCCAATTACTACTGCTACTATTAAAGCTTAAAGTAGCAGTGTATAAACAATCTTCACAAAATTCTCTCGCTTCGTCCTTTGATACAGAAAATAAATTTTATACTTATTCAAGTAATAGCATTACTCACTTTCCCCTCACCCTTTTTAGGTGTAAGTGTAAGGAAAAGTTAAATAATAACTAGCCTATTTATAATGCTGAGCCCACTAATTCTATACCCTGAAGTCATTCTGTCCTCCCACTTTGGAAATCAGAAGTTAAATGATAGCTTTGTAGAGACACAGCAGATCTTTTTTATATTGGTGTTGTTGATTCTCCTTTCTATGTCAAGTTTATAATCTGAAATTACAAGGCATAGAACAGGTGTTTCAAGGTAATTTCTCTTCATAAAGAGTCCTTAATACCAAATGACTAGCCCCTCTGGGATGAAGACTGACTCTCTCAGGAACTTTATAAAGATAATGCTCCCTCAGGGCCCTGAAGCTGCTGGGAAGCTGAGAGCAAAAGAAACTATTTAACAAGCGTGTAGTGAGAAGTCAGAATCCCTCCTTACAATTGGGCACAAGGCCAAAACACGGCCTTTTTCATTTTGTTCTCTTGGGATTTGACACTCATAGAGACCACAAAATCCCTCTTCCATCTCTGACTCACAGGACAGTCATTCTGCGTAGACGCTGCAATTGGCTTCTGCACAGCCCCACACACGGCCCCAACAATCAGCGGTGCTGGATGTGCACCTAGGACTCCCAGCCTCCCGGGGGAACTGGAGCACCCACTGCCAGAGACCTAGCCTTTTCTTCCCTTGCCTTTAAGAAATATGACGAGTCCAACCCAGCCATTCCTATTGTCAATCCAAACTTCTGCAATAATTTTAAGTAATATGCTGCTTTCCTTTGAAATGATAAAAAATGACTCAGATACCCTGGGAGCCATCCTTTTAGCAAAAATGAAAGTAAAAGAGGCAGTGGACCAAGACTCGCCCTCTGAATGGAAATAGCATCCTTCTACTGACCTTGGACATGGGATTTTTTGAAGACTATTTGGTATCTGAAATCATTATTAAGGTTTATTCATGTCAGTCGATTAGAAGACAAAGATTTACACTCCCAGTTCCTATTTACCGAAAAAGACTGAGCTCAATACTGGCTTCTCTTCTCCCTGCTGTACAACTTCAGGAATTATTTTAACCTTTCTCAGTCTTAATATATTCACTTGAAAAAGGAGATAATAATGTTTCCTCTATATATTTCATGTTTTGTGAGATAATTTTTTTTTTTTTATGAGGCAGAGTTTCGCTCTGTCACTTTGGCTAGAGTACAGTGGACGTAATCTTTTAATTTTTAAGTACCATACATACATTAAGATTTTGTCATTTATTTTCAACCTTCACCTTCACATGGAGTAAAAATCCATTTCAATTTAATTCTTGAATGAAAAGGTTCACACTTTATAATATGCCACACTTTCAAATCAATTCTACATATTTCTACTTATTAAATTCAGTAAATTCCCACTTTTTTTGTTATATTCAAAGTGGGGTTTTATATTCTAGGGACTATTCCCCATGTCTTAAAAGAGTTTACGAGTTGCAAGGCAGAAAGGATTCATGGCAGATGATGTCAGAGACTAGATATTGAGTTAGAATTATATGAAGTAGAGGTAAATGTAGGTAGTGGAAGTTACTAGCTATTCTCGATTCACATCCATCAGCTGTTATTTAAAAATTTTAGGGCCTTTTAAAAGCATGCCATTCTAATTTTTTTTTATAGATGTTCCATGTACTGCATGTATAACATGAGGACCAGGGCGAGTGTAAAGAAGCCATCCTCTTTTCAGGAAATGAGACACACAACGAGCCTATCTAAGCCTTTTCCCTTAAAAAAAAAGAAGGATAAGGAAATTTCCCCCTTGGAGGAAAATGGAGACATGCAAGAAGGAAACGGTCAAGTTGATTCAGACTCCCAACATTTTCTAAGCTAAGAGAATTCTTGTGATTGATAAAACATGAAGAAGTTACTGCGAGTGAGACATCAAACTTTACCCTAACTGTCCTTCAGGGTAATGGATGGAACTACTAGTGATTCCAGTGTGGACACTTGTGTGAGCTAAAGTTTGTCTACTTTTATATTTGTGACTCTACAAATGTCATGCTTTGGATAATAAATTATATGATCATGTTCCTTGTGGGATACATTTGGCTGTGCCATGTAGAAGTTCTTCAGAACCCTAGACAATCCCACAAATATATACCACAAGGAACATGATCATATAATTTATTATCTAAAGCACAACATTTATAGGGTCACAAATATAAAAGTAGACAAAATATTAGGACAATAGACATAGAATATAGATATAGAAGAAGTAGATATATGTGGTAGATATATGTCACCCACATAAAGGACACCAATATCCAGTCATATTATCCAGGGAAGAAGCAATCATGAATAAGAATTGTGATTAAATTTTATCTTGTTAGGTAGACCCGTACTCAAATTAAAAAACAGGGAAGTAGGAATTGTGTCAAGAATAGACCTTCACTTCCCTATAAAATTTTTTGAACCACAAGTTTAATCCACCTTGCAAAAGGAAGTGTAGTTATAAGAGTTTCAGTCCAATCAGTTAAGATATTAACTTTTAAACTCACCTGGACTCTTAGCAAAAGTGACCTAAATGATATTTACTGCAAAATGGAAAGGTTAATAATTCAGCCCAGCAAAGCCAAAATTAGGGGGAGGGAAAAATAAAGTCTGTTGACCTTAATATTTCAATGAGTTGAGGTCTCCCAATACACCACTCACAAGTGGTTGTGAAGAATAAAAAATTTAATTGAACTGAAAAATAGAGTAGGTTTTTCAGATGAACTGGAACTCAACTATATTAGTAAAACAAATTTGAATTAGTATGCATCACTCTTCAGCAATGATCAGGTACTTATCTGCAGGTCACAAATTATCAAATAAATATATAAAGCCTAAAAAATAAAAAAAAATGCCATAAATTACTTTAGTTAACTTATTTGTATATGCATTGATTTATGTTTTGGGGTGCTACTCTTTTTTATTTTAAAATATTAGTGGGATACAAATATTTTTGGATACATGGATCATTTTGTAATGTTTGAACTACAGCTACAAGTGTGCCCATCACCACAACAGTGTTCATTGTACTCTTTAGGTAGGTTTTTGCCTCTCTTTTCCTCTTATTTACCTTCTACTTCTTGATTTCCATGGAGTTTTACTTCTCTCTGTACACACGTGTGCTTATCAGTTAGTTTCAATGTAATAGCAGTACATGTAGTACATGTACTATTTATTTTAGCATTTTTTAGAAATTTCACTTAGGATAATGGTCCACAATTCCATCTAAATTGTTGCAAAGAACATTGATTCATCTTTTTTTTTGTAGAGACAGAGTCTCACTTTATGACCCTCGGTAGAGTGCCGTGGCATCACACAGCTCACAGTAACCTCCCAGTCCTGGGCTTAGGCGATTCTCTTGCCTCAGCCTCCCCAGTAGCTGGGATTACAGGCGCTGGCAACAACGCAGCTATTTATCTGTTTTGCAGTTTGGCAGAGGCCGGGTTTGAACCTGCCACCTTTGGTATATGGGGCTGGCGCCCTACTCGCTGAGCCTCTTTTTTTTATAGCTGAGAGGTGTTCCTTGGTATGTAATTACCCCATTTTTATTACTCCGTCTTGAATTGATGGGCACTGGAGTTGATTCCAGATCTTTGCAATTGTGAATTTCGCTGCAATAAACATTCAAGTGCAGCTTTCTCTTTCACCGAATGATCTATTTTCCCTTGAGTAGTGAGATTGTTGGAACTACTTTTAGTTCTTTGAGGAATTTCCACACAGTTTTCCATAGTGGCTGTACTATTATAATTTGCAATCTAATGAACAGTGTAGAAGTGTTCCTTTCTCTTTGCAGCTATGCCAGAATTTATTTTGGGGGACTTTTTAAATAAAGACCATTATAATAGGAGCAAGGTGATATCTCATTGTGGTTTTAATTTGTGTGTACCTGATGCTTAGGGATGCTGAGAATTTTTTCATTATTTTTTTTTCAGCATTTTTTTTTGAGAAGCTTCTATTTATGTCTTTTGAGTATTTTTTAATGGGATTGTTTTATTCTTTCTAATTTGTTTATCAAATGTGCAGACTGAAAATATTTTCTCCCATTCTGTAAGTTGTCTATTTACTCTGTTTATTTCCTTAGCTAGGCAAATGCTTTTTAATTTAATCAATTCCCATTTGTTTATTTTTGTTGTTTAATTGCCATGGGTTCTTAATCATATATTCTTTGCCTAGACCAATATCTAGAAGAATTTTTCCTATGTTTTCTTCTAGAATTCTTATGGTTTCATATTTTACATTTAAGTCTATAATTCCAACTTGAATTAATTTTTGTGAGTGGCGAGAGGGGTCACCACTGCTTCATTCTTCTGCATGGACTTATCCAGTCTTCCCAGCATCATTTATTGATTAGGGTTTCTTTCATCTAGTTGTACTTTGCTGTAGGTAGATGGTTTTATATCTTCATTCTCTATACTATTCCATTGGCCTGTATTTCTATTTTTTTTTTAACCAATACTGTGCTGTTTTGATTAGTATATCCTTGTGGTAGAATTTTAAGTCTGGAACTGTTACATCTCCAGATTTTTTCTTCTTGCTTAAGATTGCTTTGGGTATTTGAGCCCTTTTCTGGTTCCAGAATAAATGTAGGAATATTTTTCTAGATTTGTGAAATATGATGTAGGTATTTTGATAGGAACTGCTATAAATCTGTAAAGCAATCTGGGTAGTATGGACATTTTTACAATGTTGATTCTACTGCTCCATGAACGTCATATAAGTTTTTTCATTTAAGCCATCGGAGATTTTTTTCTTTCATATTTCATAGTTCTCAATGTAGAGATATTTCACCTCTTTGGTTAAGTATATTCCTCTTTTCCAACATGAGTACTTTTATTTCTCTTTCTTGTCTTATTGATCGGACTATGACTTTCAGCACTCTGACTAATAGAAGTGGTGACAGTGGCACCCTTGTCTTGTTCCAGTTCTGCAAGGGACTGCTTTTAACTATCTCCCTTCAGTATGACACTGGTTATGGGTTTGTAACATCATATGCCTTTTATAATATTGAGATATGTCTTTCTATGCCCAGAGAGAGCTTTTATCATAAAATAGTGCTATATTTTTTCAAATGATTTTTCTGCATCTGTATATTGAGATAAACCTATTGTCATTGCTTTTCTTCTGTTTATGTGGTAAATACATTTATTGATTTATAAATGTGAATTCTCTTCATGTTATGGGATAATTTCTAGAGTATAATTTCTCTCTCTGTAGGGCTGGCAGAACTCAGCTGTGAATCCAACTGATCTGGGTTTTTTGTGTTTGTTGTTCTTGTAAGACTATTATTATTTACTGCTTCAATCTTGCTGCTTATTATTGGTTTGCTGAGTTCTATTTCTTCCTGTTTGCATTTTGGAAGGTCATATTTTCTTGGAATTTTTCCTTTTCCTCTTTTCTTTATGTTTATGAAGATTTTCATAGTATTTACAGATGATGTTTTCCATTTAATATCTCCTTTTTCATTTCTGATTGAGCTTATTTGAGTTCTTCCTTTTTTATTCCTGGTTAATATAGCAAGAGGTCTGTCAATTATATTTATCTTTTCAGAGGACCAACCTTTTGTTTCATTGATCTTTTGTATTATTATTTTTCAATTTGTTTATTTCTGTTCTGATTTTTGTTACTTCATTTCTTTTTCTAACTTTGGGAATGGTTCGTTATTCCTTTTCTATTTCCTTGAGATGTGTCATTAGATTTTTAATTTGTGTTCTTTCTGTCTTTCTGAAATAGCATTGAAGGGTATTAATTTCCCCCTTGGATTGCTTTTGCTGAATCCCCAGATTTTCATAACCTGTGTCCTCTTTGGTGTTGAGATCAAGGAATCTTTTTATTTCTATCTTAATTTCATTATTGGTTCAATAACAAGTTGTTTAATTTCCATGACTTTGTGTAGATTTGAGCTTTTCTCTTGTGATTGATTTCTAGGTTTATTCCACTGTGATCTGAGAAGATACATGCTGTGGTTTGTATTTTTTGAATTTTTGAGCCATGTTTTGTGGCCTAAGATATGATCAATCTTGGAAAATATTCCATGTGCTGATAAGAAAAAGGTATATTCAGTCATTTCTGGGCAGATTGTACTGTAAAGGTCTGTTTGGTCTATTTGTTCTTGAGTCCTATTTCCGTCCAGTGTTTCTATATATATCTTCTGCTTGGATGCCCTGTCCAGTTCTGTTGGTAGGGTGTTCCAGAATTCTTGTGCTGATTTCTTTTTGTCTGGATCAACTGTCATTTCTTGTTTTTCACTTTCTTTTGTTCAGATAGTGCTTCCCCCTACACATACGCTTGTAAGACTGTAGGAGGAACATATTAAGGAGTAACATATTAGTTAAGCAAAACCTTTGGGTTTGCTCATGGGTGCTTCGATGGGGATCTAGTTTCTGAATGGATGCCTTGGTTATAAATATCCTTAATGTGGTTGCTAGTTATCTATAGGCTGTAGCAGGTGGGAGGTATGTACGTGGGCAGTTTCCCTGTTTCTTATTGATGAAGCAGGGTGGAGGTCTTTCAATTCATTTCTCTTTTCCCAGTCCTGTGATCTTCCTAAAGGTATGAGTTATTTTGCTATGCCCAGTTTAATCTCTGAGATAGTAGGTGGTGTTTATGGGTAAGAATCAATCACACCCTGTATGACTGTGCAAACATTGTAAAGTTCTATACAACTGACTTAGAACAAACCAGCTGCATTATTGTTTTGATTTGTTCTAGCCCCTAAAAAGCCTAGGCCATGGGCAGGGCCCTGGACCTCCAAGGGATTTCTTATTCTCCACCATAGCAGTGGCAGGTGGGGGAGTGAGGCCAGGGGAAGCTGGTGTGATTGAGTTTGTTCTCAGGCACCACAGCTGTCTTTCCAGAGGTAAAGGTCCACTCCTAGGCTGCTGGGTATAGCCACCGAGGAGGAGCTAGAGCCCCCACTAGGCCATTATATCTACTTGTGTGGCCATCTGAGATTCAGCATCTGGCTGTCAAGAGCAGGTTTCACTCTGCTTCCACCTCCCTTGCACTGTGGTTTTCCTCCTGCGTCTGCCAATAGGGGTAGCCCAAACCAGCTGAGCCCCCAAGCAATGATGCTGCAGACTGGAGCTTCCCTGTCTAGGATCCCACCCTGGGCTGACAATGCAGCTTCCCTGTGTGAGGAAGGGGCTCCCTGAGTGTGCTGTGGCTGGGACCCACACAGTGCTCTTTTTTCGGTTCTGCCCTTGCAGGCTCCCTCGCCTTATGAGATTAGTTCACAAGTGTCCTCTGAGCAATACAATTGACTCTCAAGGATACAAGATGTGCTCTTCTGGCCTGTTCCCAGGTCACCGAAGATCAATCTCTGACCATGGCAAGAGAAGAGAGAAGCAAGCTGGTCCCAGGTCGCCTCTGGGGTGCTCAAGCAGATTTGCTGTCCTCCACTTTGGGGTGTGCCCTGCTCTGCAGGAGCAGCCAGGTAAGCAGCACTGAGGAGGGCTGCTGAGCAGGGAAATCATGGTCCAAGCACTCATTAGCTGCCCTACGTCTTTTAGAAGAATGGTTTAATCTCCTACTCTTTGTTGAAGCCTCAGAGGGGTGGGCACAGGAAAAGTGGCAAGCAGCCACTCCTGAGAGTCCTGGCTCAGTCCTCTCTGTGGACAGCAGTGGGGATGGGAGGGGCAGGAGAGGGGAAGACTCTTAATGGAGTGCTCTGGTCACTTCCATCCCTCTCACCAGAAGGCAGCCCCCTGTATACCCACGCTCTGTGGCCAGACACATTCCTGAGGACCTATAGTCTGAGTTGGACTTGGGAAGAGAAGAGAACCTTGGAGTGGGGAGGTACTTTCATCTTTCATTTCCAGAAAATTGAGGCGCTAAATCTCCCTGGGAAGCTCAAAGGTAGACAGTGGGCAGAGAAGCAGTATGGTATCTCCCGACTCGGCTCAGGCCTGTAGTGATAGGAGGCGACCCCAAGAAGGCTGACGGCCTGTGCTTGGTCCGTAAGAAGCTCCCAATTCACAGGCAGCAGCAGCCTTTTGGTTCATGAGGGTAGAAAATCTCCCTAGCAGTTTTAGAGCCTGCTGATTGCCAGAGATGAGAAAAGGAGAAAAAAGAAAAACCCTCCACTTACCCTTTTGGGGACCCTCTTGGGAGTTGATTTCTGCCAATATCTTTCTCCTTGTCCTGCTTTGCCACTTTTTCCCATGGGATCTCTGGTAGGTTCTGGAATTTTTCTCTCAGAATTGCATCCATTCCATGTTGCTTTTTTTCTTTCTTTTTCATCTAAAACATTTTTTTTCTTTCTGAAACAAGCTAACATTCATGAATTTTGTATTTAAATTATCTGTTAAAAATGTGTACTAAAATGTTATGTATCTACACAGGCATATATGAATCTGTATATACATCTATGTGTGTATATATTTTTATGAAATAATAATTTAATGCTTACCTATAATGTTATATGAAACACTATAGTTTTTTCAGGTTATTAATTTTTTTTCTGCCACATAATTTTTCAATTAATATGTACTATGACTATTGTGTGAATGTACTACAATATATTTATCTCTTCTAAGACTTGAAGCAATTTTCCCTATTATATATAATGTAATGGTAGAATACATTATTTCCCTATTTATTTTCTGAAACTTCAATTGCTCTGTGAAAAAATATTTAAGAAGTTTGACATAAATAGCAAAAAAGCTCATGACTTTTCCATTCAATGTTCTTTTGACACAAACACCTATTAATTATTTTATATGGGAAAGAAAGTGACTAAGAAAGCCCCCATCTAAATCTTCAACAGCCTTTAGTTTTGAAAGACCAGAAAGAAATTCTTGAGAATACTGACCATAAATGAATTTGTCTATTGAGATAAAATCTTGCATCCAATTGTGAACACTATTTCTGAATCTGCATTTGGTATGGCTTTCTTGAATTGAAATAAAACTCAGGAAAATTCTGATGCACATGGAAAATTTTAAATACTGATTAAGGAGTTTAAGTTAATACAATTATTCCCATCAATAGGAATAAAAATTGCTGGAAAACTGCCTTTGAGACCCCTAAACTCTCTAACTAATTTTTTTGATTGATAAAAGTCTTGAAATTTGAGCTCTGAGTGATTTTATAAACAATCTGCATCATTTCCTCATTATATATACAATCCACGCTTTTTTTAGAATCATTTTTTATGGAACAATTTATTATCAGAGGAAGAGGGACTCTGTTATATATTGCAAATAACAAAGTAAGTTTTCAAACCCATTTTTTTCCTTTTTCCCCCCAAAAAATTGAGGAGTGAAAAGAATAGAAATTTTGCTCATTTTAGGTGTATTCAAATTTATGTTTATAGATGAATATTTTATTGCTTCCTTTTATGCTTTCTCTATTTGCTTATATGATTATATTGTCCATCCAGAAATCTGATGTAACAACATTTTTTTCTGAAGTTCCTTCTATCATCACATGCAGATTTCTTTTTATTATCTTTCATAAAATACAGGCTGTGAAAAATTCTTTTTAGGCTAACTATTGACAAATAGTTTTTCTGAAACTATTAATCATCTTAAATTATGATTTTATAAAGGATTCTCTCATAATGACATTCATACATTTTTGTATTTAGATAAAAATAAATTATGAATATATATTAAATTACAAAAATGAGGAAACATAATTGTACCTTTATCATATGTAATAGTTCAGTAAAAACATGCATATACAGACAAAGCAAGAATCTTAAGCAAGATAAAAAACAAAAAGTGTTTGGGGTGAAGAGCAGTGGATGGAAGGATAATTTGGAATGGCATTTTTTTCTAACATTTATATTTTTGTCAGTATTCAAACCAAAACAATTTCATGAAAAGCTGAAGAGAGAAAACAACCAAAGATAATTACCAAGGTCATGGTTATGAAAATGTTGTGGATTTCCATATTTCCAAAGCAATGAATCATCAAGTATGTGCCATGAAAGAAGAAAAGGTTGTGTATCTGTGTTAGAAATTTGAACAACAAACTCTCAAGGCATTTTATTTCCAAATAAAATGATGATTTTTAAGCCATGGGAAATAAGCATTCAGATCCTTATTTATCCATGTCTTTCTATTAGCTGTTCAATGAGGTAGTCCTAATTCTTCATTATTTTTGAATAAAACAATACATTATTTGAATTCATTTAAAAACTTTTATTTATTAAGTTTGAAATCTTTTCAGATTTGCCAACTATGAAAAGTGTGATCATGTACAGAAATGTGAAGAATAGTAGTCCAAAAGGTGGAGAACGGTATACTTTTATGAATTTCTGTAGCAAATGCAATGATGTACTGCTAATTGATTAAAGCAAAACCCCAGCCAGTGTCCATAGTGCTCAATTTTCAAAAACTGTATGTGCATAGGTGTGTAATATTATGTGAATAAAAGTATATATAATGAGACGAAACTTATTGATGAGAAAAATTGAGTTTACTTTACTTTGTGTGATGGACCCTAAGACACAATTTCTTCACAGAATTTCAAAGATAGAGCAGGGCAGAAGCCTTGCCATTTTTAAACACACCTAAAAGCAGAGGTAACCCTTTGTGAGTCCCCCTGTTACTTCAATAATTATCAACATTTTCCCATCTTGTTTGATATTTTCACTGCTGCTATTTTTACGATGACCATTTGGAGTGCTTTAAAACAAATGTAAGATGACATTTTACCCATAAACACTATGATATGCATTTAAGCAATCACTATGATACGCATTTAAGCAATAAGAACTTTTAAATGATTACTAAGCAATAAGAACTTTTAAATAATTACTAAATAATTGCATATCATATCTATAAAAATTAACATTAGCTCCTTAATATTGTTACTCAGTCCATATTAAAATATATGCCTACAGAGACTCTTTTATTTCCTAACAGCCAAAGTTACTTTTGCATATAGTATTGATTTCCTGGAGAAACTGGACATTTATTTTGCACAACTGACTAGTCTTAATGTGGGTTCATTGTACATATATTTTCACATTTATATATATAATTTTTACCACTTTATGGCTGCATTGTATGGCAGTTTATTTTACATTAAAACTCCTAAAAAATTGGCAACCCTAAGAAAGAAAAACAACAACAAAATAAACACAAAGAAGAGTAAAATAACTTGGGGGGTTGTGCCTGTGGCTCAAGGAGTAGGGCGCCAGCCCCATATGCCGGAGGTGGTAGGTTCAAACCCAGCCCCGGCCAAAAACTTAAAAAAAAAAAGAGTAGAATAACTTGACTTACAGCACACATATTTCTTATCTTTCTGTGTTTATTTTTCTTTATCATACCTGGTGCTTATCACATATCAAGCTATTGTAAAGATAGAAAATCTGGAAATAAGAAAGAAGGGGAGGATGAGAGAAAGATAGGAAAGGCAGTCCCCTGCCTGCTGTCTGGTCCTGTTTACCTAGCCTGGATTAATCAATCAGAACACTCAGGTTATGCTTCTACCCAGAAGGCTCCACGTTAACATCAGCCATTCAGAAATCCCTCCTGAATATCTGGACCCTTATGAAACCAAAAGAACTGATTTCTATATACAAACTCTGAAGCATTATGATACCGCATCTGCGAAAGCACATCTCTTCTTGGTTCACCAACATCAAGGACAACCTCACATTTCAGGTAAGATCCTAAACAATTTCAATTATGGTATGCCTCTGTAAACAGTTTAGTTCTTTTTTAAGGCTAAAGCGGTTATGATATGCAAATATTTAAAACCTGGTGTAGCATGAGCACCATCCAAGTGAACAGATGCCAGCCATTATGCTGACAGATTGTCAGTCCTGATCATAATATAATATACTTTAATGACAACTCTTTCATAAAGAGTAATGTACATGCAATAATAGTACATTCAATATTATAAAATAATTTTCCTTCATTTTGTAGGTTAAAAAGCTTATACCCATAATGCTAGTGCTATTTATTTCAGCTTACAGGGGAATATTAATGTAGAACTTCAAAGAATTTGTACCAAATAATTAATTGTACTAGAAAATGGCAATTCAGTGGATGCAATTAAAAGGATAAAGAAAACTTTCATTCATAGAGAAGTTCGCAATGGGAAGAAAATAACATAAGCACCAGTATTCGTCCGTGTCTAAGGGAGATAGGAGTTTCAGGTGATCTTTGATATTTTCTTCAACTCCAGGACTCTATGGTCTACTAGTTTTTTTAAAGGATGCTTATTAAAATAACATCTTCTGAAGACTTTAGTGGATGCTTATAGAATGATGACAATTAGATATTACAACCTTTTGCCAATCACTTTTTTTTTTTTTTTGGCCGGGCCTGGGTTTGAACCCAGCACCTCCGGTATATGGGGCCATGGCCCTACTCCTTTGAGGCACAGGCTCCACCCTGCCAATCACTTGTGAACATATATTTACTGATTTGAAAAAGCAGTAATTGCCCTTTTGAACCCAAGGGCACCAAATGCACACAAACATTCTTGACTTTATTCCTCTGGCCAAGGTGCTGAAATTGGCCTCTGAAATTGCATTCCAAATATCAAATAGCTTAAGAAAATAGTACTTTTTAAAAAATTATATTTTTAACTACGTCTAAATAAAGTATGTATCATGGTACTTTCTCAACATCCTCCACAACTCAAAAAAGCATGCAACTATTTCCAAAATTATAACTGACACTAAAGTTTCAAACTATACCATAGCCTATTTAAAAATTTTGAAAGTCTGGAAAACAAGCAAACACAAATAAAAGACCACAAAATGAACATATACGAACAACATAAATTAAAGATAAATATTTTCAGTCTATAAATCAGAATTATTCTAATTCATTATTGAAAAAGTTTATAAGGAATTTGTAAAAATATATTGTATTTTCTCATTTTAATCACTGAATTTAGATATAGAATTTAGGCAAGAGGTAAAGATGTTCTTATGTATCAAGGTCTTTGCACGACCTAAAATTTCCTGTTTCTTAATATTTATTGAAACAATTTCTTTCCCCAATATCTCTCCTCATTGTTTACCTGGTTTACCATCTATGTGTCAATAAATATATTTGACCCTATACGTTAATAAGCATAGTAAGAACCATGGCTGGCCATCCTGATATTATGTTGTCAACATCCATTTGTAACGTATTTATTTAGTGAATGTACTAGGCTATGTTCTGATGGGAAAAGAAAAAAACAGTAAGCATGGGATATAAGACAACCACAATTACGCATTATACATAATATTCATTTCTTAAATGACACATTCAAGATGAGAATTAAAAAATAGAAGCATAGAGATTAAATGTAGAAAGAGATTACTTTTAGCATGGGAGAGGTAGTCATTGGAAGAACATGAGGACTGAGAAGTTAGCATTTGATCAAGACCCTGAAGGATTGCTAAATTTTTGATTAAGTTTAAATGGAAGAACATTTGAGGGAAAAGGTAATAGTGCAAAATCATTCAATAAGAACTTTAGAGAGCATGAAGTAAATAAAACTGGGAAATTAAATGGTGATAAAGCATGGAGAGACTTCTATTCATCCAGAAAAAGATTGCTGAGTTTAAACTCATTCTGCAGAAAACAGTTGCACATAGGTCTTTGAACAGAAGAAGAACACAGTAATAATTACACTTTAGGATGCCAAAGATAGCAATAAACATAGATGGCAGTGAGAAAGAAGTAGAATAAGGAGTTTTTTTGCATATCCTTGCATTGGCAGTATTAACAGAGAGGAAAGTAAGAAAAGACACCATTTCCTCGTTTATATCTCCTCTCATTCCTTCATAGAAAATAATTGAATATTAATCCATTATAATCAGAATGTTCAAATAAGCTAAAAAAATTATCTATCATAGTAGTTATTCAAAAGTTGTCCATCCAACAGATACAATGTTAATTGGGTGCTTGCTATGGTAGGCTTAATATTTTCAGTTTAGGATATAAATAAATGGGTGCTACATCTCCTTGTCTTCAAGGGCTTTATATTCTTGTTTGGGATACAGACATGAAAACAGATAATTCATATCTATTCATATAATAAAATAAATAAACATTAGAATGATTTAGCAAAATGGTTGATATAGACAAAAGAATATTACAATGAAAGTCTTATGGCTCTATGTTTTAATTCTGGTTGGTGCTGAGAGTCTTTGTTACATTATGTCCTAAGTTGAGCTCTTAAGGAATAAAAGATTCTGATTTGGAGATTGTTATGTATGCCTTGCTCTCAAGAATAATGTATCTAAAGAAATGTATTCAGGCTTGGTGTTTGTAGCTCAGCAGCTAGGGCACCGGAGTTGCGAGTTTGAACCCAGCCTGGGCCTGCCAAACAACAATGCCAACTACAAAAAAAAAAAAAATAGCCGGGCATTGTGGTGGGTGCCTGTAGTCCCAACTACTTGGAAGGCTGAGCCAAGAAAGTTGCTTGAGCTCGAGAGTTTGAGGTTGCTGTGAGCTGTGACATAGTGAGACTCTATCTCAAAAAAAAGAGAAAAAAGTAAAGAAAAGGAAACATATTCAAATTTAGAAAAGATAAAAATGGACTAAAGTTACAGTCAAAACAAAGCCCTCAGCTAATCCCATGGGTAGTTCTGAAAGTGACATGGCTCTCTAGATTTGAGGAAAGGTACCAGGCTTTCCACCCTGACATTAGAAGTGGATTAACCTTGAGTGGAGAAGCTTCCTCAAGTAGAGGTCAGTTCCTGGAGAGAGACTGAGAAGACTACACTCCTGCAAAGGAATAAATACTTTGATCCTGAAAAGATTTCTATGTGGTTCAACACTTACAGAATCTCTGATAATGCATTTTTTGTGCTTCTCAAATCTACTTGCTTGAATGGTAATTTCACCTCTCTTGGCAATAGCTCATATAGTAGTCTGGTTGATCATTGGTCTTTTTCCTGAAGAAACCTACATAATGTACTTTTAGTATGTCACACTATAGTGCCTATGTGGCAGTTCATCTAAGACTGTAACAGACACTCATTGTGTCTCTCATCTACAGTCCATTCTAGATGCACTTGTGCTGGCATCACTATTTTCTAAATAGCTTATACGATAGTGACCTGGGTAATAATTCTATTGTGATCTAAGGCCCCATTCATCATGATTTTCTCAGGATGTGGCTTATTCACTTGTGCATTTACCTTCAAATTGTGAAAGATGGTAATAAGAATCTGCCAGTGGGTCAAAGTGATGCCAAGCATTTTCTCCTCATCACCATTGTGTAACAGTAGCCCATTGTGTTCATGATGACCAGAATCAATTATTCATGCCAGTGCTGTGGTCCTTTTTCTTATCTATTCCTCTCATGACATAAGGAGCCCAAATGATGTGGCAGAAAAAATGGCCTCCAATTCGATAGGACCCCTACTGTTGCTAGCAGACGTATTTCTCCTTAGAAACAAGGTGACTATACCAGCAGGGAAGATCAGATTCTCTAAGTAAGTTCCTGGAGTAAGAATAAGTGGGGCCACTCTTAGCCTCTCGTTCTTGATTTGAGATCCATATATACTACATACTGGAGGCCTATTAACTTAAAATAGTCATTGATTTAGGGTGGAAAAAACATCCTGTTCTTGAGGGCATCATATTATCCTTGTGAACTATCATCTCCAAGTTGCTGCTTAATCTGCATCTACTTCATCAAATTGGCAGATTCTGTGTGGGAGGGTAGGCCATTTCCATACATGTTTTTGGTGTAGTTTCTTTTTTCTGAGATAATACTATGCAGTATTGTGATAGATAAATAAAAACAAATCTATAAACTCTTAGGGAATGGAGTTAGTCAAGGTCCTCAGAAGTATATAGTAGGCCTATTACTTAAATAGATGACAATCTCAGTCAAAATGACTTGCATCTCTTTTTTTGATGTAAGGGATTGGGTGTAACCTTCTTGAAACAAAATAATCAATTGATATCCAGAAAGGATGAAACAGGGGCTTTGTATTGGTCTTTATTAATGGCAGCTTAATATTAAGCAAGGATAGGGGGTTGAATGGTTAAAGTACAAGCTTCTGGGCCTATGCAATATACTTTCTATTTCTACCATCAAGTCTACTACATTTATGAGCCCATTATACTACACTGCAGTGTCTATGGCATCTCTCCCAAGGTAGATTTCCTCTGATGGGTATTGACTAGTAATACAAAACCCTTCACCTTTCATGTCCACATCTATAGGGAGTTTTTGGCGTATCACCTTACCCAGGAAGGGGGGTAGGAGACTGAGGGAGAGTCAGAGGTTTTCACTTTAACTTTTCTGTTTCAATAGCTCTGACTCTGTAAGCCAAGAAACCAATGTAAGATTCTTCCAATGGCCAAATATTTACTTTTTAATTATGCATCTGAGAACCAGAAAAATAACTTCTGGAATGTCTTTGGATCCAATGAGTCAATGTCAACTGGACCTACGTCAGAATTCCATTTCTTTTTTTTTTTTTTTAAATACATGTATTTTATTATTCTTCATTACATTATTTGAGAATTTATTTACAGAAAAGAATACAGAAAACACTAAAGCTCCTGGTAGAGGGAGAGAATTCAAGTGGGGAGAGAGAAGTTCTCTCCATTTCTCTCCCAGTCTTTCTCCATCTCCTCTTTTAGGCCTTTAGTCTCAGGGTATATATAGGTGTGTGGGTTCCTTGGCAAGGAAAATAATGAATACAATCCCTTCCACCAGGAGCAAAGTGAATGACTGTATCAATGAATGGATACAGTCCATTCATGGAATTGAGGCCTAGGAAATTCACAAGAAATTGACCTAGGCATAGGAAATGGGGGTTCCACATTTAGTCCTAAGTGTGAAGTGAAGAAGACACCAAGGAACAGGTGTCTCCTATTGGAGCCTCTGGTGGGGGTTGGAGGTCCCTCTCCT
>CAUYON010140386.1:0-26695 GCA_963573935.1 Arctocebus calabarensis | reverse complement strand
TATATAGTGATCAAGAAAATGCCATGAAGGCTATCTGTAACAGTACGATCAAAACATTTCTGAATGTATATGAATCGTGCCCTATGATTGCACCAATGTACAGAATTATGATTCAATAAAATTATAAAAAAAAAAAAGTGATTTCAGCATCCTTTCTGGGCCTGTAGAGCAAAGGACCAGAACACTGTGCTCTATATGTAACTGAGGACCCCCCCTAATCCCTCCCTGGCCAGAGGGAACTTCCATATCTGACAGCGCCCTTCCCTATAAAAGCTGTCATGCCTCCTGGGCAGATTTGAACCCTTTAAGGGTCAGCACAATGTCCTCCCTTCCCCCCTACCTTCCACTCTGTTAAATATGAAGCACCTGATTGATTTTAAGACACGTTGGGACTACCTTTTCCTTCTATTATCACCTACCACACTCTTCTTTGAATGATCCACTCAACAAATACTCCTTTAATGCATTCATTCACTCAACAAACACTTGCTAATCCTTAGAACACATTAAGCATGGCACTGGTGCCATTCAGGGCAAAAAAGAATGAGTGATGTAGCTGTGGTTCTGCCCACAAAGAGTCCACAGCGTATGGAAAGAGGGACAGTGAGTGAACAGCCATGGCCACAAAGGCATGACACAGCTACCCAGAGAAACGGCCAATTCCAGGGCTGGGCAGGAATATACAAGATGGTCTAGAGGGTATCTTGCAGAACCATAATGAAAATGTTACACACACATACACACAAGCCCACATGTATATGTGGGTGTGCATCAGAAGGGAAAGAGAAAACAAATGAAAGTGCTCCCAGTGGCTGAAGCTGAAACAACGTAGTACTGGATTGCAAACCAGAGCATAAAATAAATATCCACATGAACTTGCTAATACACATAAATGGTTAAATACATCAGTAAATTGTGAAAAGGGATGAATCTCACATGCAGAATAACATATGATTACATAGCTGCCCAGCCCTGTGAGCTGTGCTGCCTGACTTCCTTCCACGGAGAGCAAGAGTCACCTTAGGGTGGAGTATCCTGACAGACACTGCCTCAGCCAGATGATCAAGCCAAACGTCAACAGGAGCAGGTCATGTTGACCATAGTCTACACTTTTCATGAGATGCGACAGAAATGTCTCTTTACCTCCATGGTCTTCCACACAAAACACATAACCCCTGTCTAATCAAGAGAAAAACCCAGACAAAGCCCAAGGAAGAGACATTCTGCTTTTTTTGTTGAATGAATAGACAAATGTTAGTTTTCTTTTCAAAAGAACAAACACTTCCCTCCCTTCCAGGCACCTAGGGCCAGGCCAGGTAGAGTTCCAGGCTGGCAGCACTCAAACCTGAGTCCTTCCATGAGCAGATGGACCAGAGCCCTCTCTGTTCTTCATGTAAAGGCACAAGAGGTCTCCCCGAGAATTTATAGAGTTTCAAAAGAGCCTCTCACCCATCATCCCTTCAAGTCTCCTGATATTGCAAAGAGAGCTCCACACCGGATACATTCTGTGCTGGTTAAATTTATGGTCTCAGAAATCACTATTAAGATACAGAGAGAAGGTAATAATCAAATGAATTTTATGTCACTGATTACAACCAGAACTACAGGGTCTTGCTTTCAGAATGTCTTGACACTGTTAAGTGGACATTAGGGTAATAATCATCTCCTGACGCGTTTCCTACTTGGCACGCCAAGTCATACAATCCAATTGCAACTCAAGATGGCCTCCTATGTCTCAGCGGTTCCCTATCATCAGCATAATATGGTAACTAAGGAATGCTGTGGTTTGAATGTGTCCCTCTAAGTTCATGTATTGGAAACTTAACCTTCAGTGCACTCTAGTTGAGGGGTGGAACCTTTAAAAGGTGATTAGGCATGAGGCTTTGCCCTCTTGAATGGATGAATCCTGACTCTCTCTGAGAAAGGGATGAGTGTGGGCTTCTCCTCTCTCCCCTCCCGCCCCTGCCCGACTCCTGCCCCTCCCCCCAGGCTCTCCTGCTCTGCAGCCTTCTACCACGGGAGGACACAGCAAGATGTGCCAGGCATCAGCATCTAACTGTTGGACTTCCAACTCTCCAGAACTGTGAGAAATAAATTTCTTTTCTTGTTAAAATACCCAGTCTGTGGGATTCCATTAGAGCAACTCAGGAAAAAACAACTAATGTTTCTGTTTTCAAATGAATGTCTCTAGCTACATACAGTCCACATTTAATTCTGCTGCAAAAGACCACCTGATGAGATGTGAAAACCGAATGATGGGGTTAAATGTTAAGACACAAATGTCAAACTAGAGGGCTGTGCCATGGCACTTGTATAATAATACATAACTCAAACAGAAAAGCAGGTTTGTTTGCACGGTATCCAGCTGCAGGAGTCAGAACCTGGTTTATGTTTTAGGAAAAGCAAGAGCCATTTCCAGAATTATCTGCTATGCTATGGCGTACTATCGACAACTACTTCATCTATTACTGTGAACATGCAAAAAAGAAAACAAAAGCTTAAATTGTTTATAATCTCCAAAGAGCTTTACAAGTCACTTAGAAAAATTATTTTCCTATGCAAACAAATGAGCCTGGCTGAAATATTTGTCCCCCATCGTCCAGGGGAGACGGTAGTCCAGGGTGGTCAGATTGTCCAGAGGCAGGGCCCTCCTGGCAACCAGGGTGTCCATTGAGAGAACCTCAAGAGTCTTTTGTGACTCTCGACCCCAGAGGTTCGTCATTCCAGGAGCCACCCCAGAGTCTTCTAAACTTAAGTCAAGGCCAATCCTCCGAGAATCTGGTTCTCAAACTATTTCAGAGGTGGCTGAGCTTTCACGACATCTTAAGAACCACCATCAATCCTGTTTCATGAGAAACTGCGTTGTATGACCCAACAAGCAGCTTATGGGACAGGTTGGGACATTTAATTACCAACCAATTTTGCGGAATAAGCAAGTCTGATGTAGGTCGGGTTTGAACCTGAAAGCCAAGTCTCCAAGCAGCTTTCAACGTTTCCACCCCACCGGCCCCCGGTGCTGGTCCAGAGCGTTCCAAGCTGGGTCTGAAAACGGGGTCTGTCTGTGGGGCGCCCGCTCCGCTCCCCGGGAGGTTTCGAAGGATAGAGGTGACCAACAAAACAACCCCCACCCCCAACTCCTCTAAGAAAGAGGTCATTGATTAAGAAAGAACCTCCAGGTTGCTGGCTAGGAGAGGACCTGCTCTGGCACCTGGAGGGCTCTAAGAAGACTTAGCGTTCAGCAAGGAGGCGAAGTGTCGCCACAGAAACACAGCCTGCCCCTAATGCTGTTCGCAAGGGGCGCGGCCCGGGCGGAAGCCTAGCTGCGGTGGGCTGCCCCGGGGACCCGGCCGGCGCCCCCGGTCCTCACCGCCACCAGCCCCCGCGCTGGCTGCTGCGTCCCGGACGCCCCGCGCCTGCCCGCCGCCCTCCCCCCGACTCCGCACGGCGCTCCTGCACCGTCCCAGGGAGACCCCGCCCTGCGCCCCGCGCGCCTCCCGCAGCCCGCCCGCGCCGCGTCAGGAGAGGCGGAGTGGGGCGGGTTAAAAGGCTGTGCGGGCGGCAGCCCGACCTTCTCCCCGAGCCGGCGCTCAGCCCGCCCGCCCCGCGCCTCCAGCCCGCCCGGCGCGCTGCGACTGGACGGCCGCCCGGGGACGCGAGCTGGCGGCGCCTTCTCAGCCCCTTCGGCGGAGGAATTTCCTCCGAGAAGCCGAACAGGTGAGGTCCTCGGCTTGTCCCCTCCCTCGCCCCGGTCGCCCCCGTCGTGTGCACGAGCCGCCGGCGACCGCCCCAGGTGGCAGAAACCTGCGGGGCAGAGTCGCGGGTGTCGGGACCCTGCGCGGCCCCATTCGCACCCGCCGGCGCCCGCGCCTCTGCGCGCGGAGGAACGAGGATGGACAGGTTTGACTTTTACCCTAGCACTTTTACCCCTGACTCGCGCGACTGGTTTTATAAATGTGCTGTGTCCTGTGTTAAGTCGCTGGAGTCGAAGCCTGGGCCCCTTTTCTCCATCTAATTTGCTGCGTTTGGGATTTTCTTTGCTTTTGTGGGTCACCGATGTGTCCGGCCGGGTTAAGGATGGGTGTTTCAGTTTACCCAAACCCCGGGATGGTTAAGTGCCCGGGGAGAACTGACCAGCCGGGCTGCAGGATGTACATCCAGAAACTTGTGAAATGCCGATGACGAAGTGTGGACCATAGTTTTAAAGTAATCGATTACACATCCTTCCTGCGGGTGAAGGAGACCGGTCCCTGAAGTGCCACCGGAGTCCTGTGTTTGCCAACGGCCTGGCCTCCCTTCCTGGGAGGAGAGTGGCCTGGGATGTCTGCAGGAACTGCGGACCTGCAGCCACAGCCCCTGCAATCTCATTGTCAGTTTAGTGCCTGGTTGACTTCAACCGTGCACGGTTGTTCTTTTCCCTTGTGTAGCCTTTCTGCTACAGAGTTTTTCTTGCCCCAGTTCTACGGATCTAACCACTGCTCTAGAAGAAAATGTCCTGCCCCAATGCAATTTCCTTAGAATTGCAGGATGCTGCCTCAAATTGCTTCTGTGGAGAGCTTTGTCTGTTGTTTGGATCGGGCAGAGTTTGGGGGGGGGGGGTGTTGTTTGAACCCTGCCAAGGAGTGGGGCTTCTGAAGAGAAAACACCCAGGCTCTAGCCTGTCACATAACTGGGGGCTGTGAAGGGCTCCTCACTGCCATCACACTGACAGTCCACCTGTCCACTGTTACCTAGAAACAAATCTGATGTAGGCAATGGAGACTTTATTCTCTTTTACTTATTTTTCTGAATTATAAGATGGAGTGAAGAAGAAAAAGAATGACCGAAGTTCTGGGTAAACAATTTCAATAGAGTGAAAGGAAAATTTCTAACTAGCACACCCTTACCATTCCTCTTTATCCTGGAATCTGAATATTCCAGGAGTTAGGGCCAGTTTGTATACACTAGTTAAAATAGGATAAAATTGTGGGACTATAATTTTCGACATAAGCTTTTTAATCCTTGGGGCACAGTCCTTCTACTGGATACATTTTTTAGGTTAAGATTTCTCTTTACTTACTTGATTCATGAGCATGGAAGTGGGCCCTAGAGGGTCTTTTCCATTTTTATTCCCAGGGTCATTTAAATCCAAATTTAAATTTTCAGGTTTGTCTAAATGAACAGATGCTGCCAAAAAGAACTAGAGCAAGAAAGTTGAACTTAATGGAAATTTTTTTAGCACTTTGAATTCTCAAAGAAATCTATGTAATTCCATGAATTGTCCATGTTTATACTTAGACTCCATAAACAGGAAAAGGTTTCACTTTTATCATAAATTTTGAAGAAGAATATAAATCCTAAATCCATTGTTATCACTAGTCATGACTTTGAAAGGACAGTTGTTGATTTTTTTTGTCATTAAATTTAAAAATCAACTATTGAGTTGTCTCTTAGATGAGCTGAGGTCTCTAGAGACAAAAAAATATAGATTCTTCTTGGTAAAAGAAAGAGTTTGAGGGGTTTTTTGTTTGTTTGTTTGTTTGCTTTTATATTGCTGATTCTGGGTCAGGGTGTACCTAGTTCTCAAACTATCCTCACTCCTTTTTTTTAATGCTCAATGAATAAGCTTGAGGTTTGGGTTTGGGTATTATTCAGGAGACTTCTCAACTTAACTCCTAACGGTTCTGGGGGATGAAGAAAAGCCACTCATAAAGTTCATTCAATAGATGTGTGGGAGACTCGGCGCCTGTTGCGTTGTGGCGGGCGCCTGTGGTCCCAGCTACTTGGGAGGCAGAGGCAAGAGACTCACTTGAGCCCAGGAAGTGGAGGTTGCTGTGAGCTGGTAATGCCCCTCCAGGGTGACAGCTTGAGGCTCTGTCTCCAAAAAAAAAAAAAAAAATAGATGTGTGGGAGAGGAGTTAAAGGAATTTGGCAACAACTCTTTTCCTTTCCACAGGTGACATCCTCATTGATGCCCAGAAACAGCAAAGCTTTATGTCTGCATGGTTGCTGTGCTCTGCTGGCTTCCAGGCATCCAGTGGTGTGGAAGAAAGTCTGACTCCTCCCACAGGGGCCGTGCCCTCCATCTTCCTGCCTGAAGCTGCGAGTCCTGGAAATAGACTCAGGTTTGCTTGTCTTGCTTTGATGTTTTCCTTTCAGCTGTACAGACTCCTTGACTATCCAAAGCTAATGCAGAAGTTGTGAGGTGTGTGTTCTTTTCCCAGACTTGTCAAATATTCACTGAATGACTTACAAAGAGTCATTTGAAGGGAGATAGGACTATCTAGGAAAAGATCCTTTCCACTTCTTGGTGAATGCTGAGGATAACATTGTAACTCTTAGGCTTCAGTTTTGGCTCTGTCATCAGTAAATCTAAAATGGCATTGTTAAACAAGCTAGTTGTGATTAAATTCTTAAATAAGAAGTTTTAAACCAATTGAGAAATTACATTACTGTAGTAGAATGCCAATAGACCTAAATTATTTTAATTTTAAAAGGGAAGAACAATCGGCTCAGCACCTGTGGCTCAAGCAGCTAGGGCACCAGCCACATACACCTGAGCTGACGGGTTCGAATCCAGCCCGGGCCCACCAAACAACAATGACGGCTGCAACCAAAAAATGGCCAGGTATTGTGGCAGGTGCCTGTAGTCCCAGTTACTTGGGAGGTGGAGGCAGGAGACTCGCTTGAGCCCAGGAATTGGAGGTTGCTGTGAGCTGTGATGCCACAGCCCTCTATCCAGGGTGACAGCTTGAGGCTCTGTCTCAAAAAAAAAAAAAAAAAGGGAAGAACAATCCATCATCATCATACTGTGTGTATCCTCAAAAGTAAAGTCAGTGGTTTCCTTATTTTTTGGTTATTTCAGACTGGAGATTTAGTATGAAGAATGTGATATGTCATTCTTCACGACATAGTGCGATATGCTACAAAACCAAATTCAATTTATCTTCTTAAGTTTAAATGTAACCATGTTCTTATAAGTGGAAGACTACAGAAGCTAGGCACTTCTATTCTTTCCTTTAAAGAGAGTCAGATTCACAGGTTAAGATAGGTTAAACAGAGAGAGAGCACAGGAAGGCACCAATTAAAATAAAGCAGTCTGGTTTACAAGAAAGAGTTAATCTTTACTTTGTTAATCTTTTACTCCCTTGGCTCCAGCCCTCTAGAATCATGAAAGAAGTACCTGCATTTTATTTTATGTTCCAGTGGATGCAGTTGACTTGGAGAATAATTTGACAGTTCTCCAAATTGAAATAGCCTTCACATCTTCTTCACCTGAAGCATGGTGGAAGATCGCACCCGGGGTTAGGAGTTTGTACCAGGGGGAGTCTGAGGGCCGGTGCTCTCTTGCTCTGTCCTTCCTCTGGGCCTTCTGCAGTCTTTCTACACACTGGCTGCTCTACCTCTGTCTACTGGAGGATTAGGGACGAGTGTCCTCTTTACATGTTGCTGAATCTTCCACTGTCGCCTCTGTTTTCCGTGGCTCCTTGCTTCTAGAAAGCTGGTGCCTGCATTCTTGGGGGGAAATTGTGACCTCTTGACCTATTCTGTGACTTTAGCCTCTTAGAATTTATTTAGGACACACTGAGGTTTTACACCTTGATCCATTTGCTTCCTAGAAGGACAAGTAATAGGGGACCTATTCAGACAGGCTACGTGCTGCAGGCCTAAGAGAACACAGCCTTCTTGGCTGTGGGAGAGTTTCAATTCTATGGACTCTGAAGTGATTGAGAAAATGGGAAACTTTTATTTGATAAAACTTGATGATCGTTTATTGGCAAATGAGAAAACATCTTCATTTTATAAACACACAGGTCTAACCCCTCAGGGAAACAGCTGCTGTAAAATGTGTTTAAACATTAGGAGGTATGTACACCTTCCTCCCCCACCCCCTACTCACAGTCTCAAATGCTTCTGGGATAGAACATTAATAATCAAGAAAATGTATTATGTCTTTTCATCAGGAACTAAAATTCATTTCATAATTCATATTATTTAACGTGAGTTTTTAAAAGCAAAGGTGCATTTGCTGTGGGCGTTGAAACTCTCTTTAGACTGGGGAATAAGTGGTGCATGAAAGGGCAGAGTTAATAAATACACGTAATTATGGGCCCCTGGAACCACTTCTCCTGGGGAGTCCCCTCTGTGTCACCCCTGGCAGCCACTCACCATTCTCTGATGAAAGGCTTTGAGGGAAGAGAAACTACATCTTTAAAAGTGACCTATTTCAGTTGTCTCTGTTTTTGAAGCAAAACTCTGGCTTTTTGTTAATGCTCAGCTCTCGCTGTGGTTCTTAGTCCTGGTTCCATAGGAATTGAGTGACTCCTTTTACTGCACACACGACAGTGCATCCTGTACCCCATAGTCTTCCTCAAGCGAAAATTTGCTGTTGTTCCCTCAGCTGTGGGTAACCTTCAGAGCCCCCCACCTGTTCATATTCTGTAGGCACGTCCCAGCCAGCCAGTGTCTTTCCTGAAACATGAACACAATGCTACAAATGTGGCTGCCCCGGGAGCTGGCCACTCTGTCTCTTCACATAGCCTGACCTTGAGTTTCTTTTTTTGCAGCCTGTGGTTTGGCACCAATATCCTGCTGATATGTATATACCTTAAGTAAGAATAACTCCTAATGGGTGGAATTATTTAACAAACCATGAAAATACAACTAATTTGCTGATGAGAGGAGAGGCATCAATAAATTATTTTGTTGTTTTGTTGATCACAATAGAAAGTTCCCCACTTGACACATATAAACTTTATATTATTTCCAAACTCAAGATCAGCTGCCTTTATCAAGGCATTGGGCCCCTCTTTCATTCTGAAAAATGGTTATTCTGATCTTCTGTGGAAATCCTCAAAAAATTAAAAATAGAATTTCCATTAAGTCCCGCAATCTCACTTCTGGATATATACCCAAAAGAATTGAAAACAGGGTCTCAAAACAATATTTGCACAACAGTGTTCATAGCAGCATCATTCACAATAGCCAAAAGGTGGAAGCAGCCCAAGTGTCCTTTGATGGAGGAATGGACAGATGAAATGTGTCCATCTATGCAATAAAATATTATTTAGCCTTCAAAGGGAAGGAAATTCTGACACACAGTATACCATGGGTGAAACTTAAGGACATGATGCTAAATGAAATAAGCCACTCATAAAAATACAAATACAGTATATATTTGAGGTCCCCAGCACAGTGAAAACCATAGGCACAGAGTCTCTGCTTCTTTTCTCTCTCCCCATCTTCCCCTCTCCCTGCTCTCTTCCCCCCACTCTTTTCCCTCTCTCTAATATAAAATAAACTTATATATTCTTTTAAAAAAAAAGGAAAAAAGAAGAAAAGAAAAAAAATCATAGGCATAGAAAGTAGCTCAGTGGGTAGGGCGCTGGCCACATCTACCTAAGCTGGCAGGTTCTAGCCCAGCCAGGCCAGCTAGAACAACAATGGCAACTGCAACAAAAAATGACGGGGCGCTGTGGCAGGCACCTGTAGTCCCAGCTACGTGGGAGGCTGAGGCAAGAGAATCGCTTGGGCCCAGGAGTTGGAGGTTACAGCACTCTACCCCAGGGCAACAGCTTGAGACTCTGTGGAAAGAAAAAAGAGAGAGAAAGGTAGGGAGGGAGGGAGGGAGAGCGAGAGAGAAAGAAAAAAGAAAAGAAAATCGTAGGCATAGAAAGTAGAATGGTAGTTACAGGTACTAGGGAAAGGGTTAAGTTAGGAGTTGTTGATTGGCCAAAAATGAATTTCTCAGAAAACCAACTAAAATGAGAATTGGCCTTTATGACACAGGCCTGCTGACTTCATTAAGTCTACAGAAGGCACTGCCTTGATGGGCACATAAAGGCCCCTCACTGAGGCCCAGTGCAGGGCAGCGCAGGAGCCTCAGGGCAGGGTGAGGCCGCCTCTGTTTCCTGAATGCTGTGTGGCCCGAGGGGCAGAGGGGAAGGCTGATGTCCCTCACCCATTCAGCGAAAAGAAAGTCTCTACAACCGGTGGACAAAAGGAGTTTGGTGATTCCCTCATGCCCTGAAAGTATGTGAACTTGCCTGAGTGTAGTCTTCTGAGGAGAGGTTCTGTCACTTTCTGAAGATTCTCAAAAGTCCATGATTTATCCCTTTTTTTTTAAGGAGAACACTGACCAATTCTTTAGTTTTCTGTGGCAGTGTCAAAAAAGAAAGCGGCTGTTTGAATTGTAGCAAAAGTTCCTCTGGTCGTAAAGAAGGGCTTTTTCTCTCAGGACGGAGTCAGTATGCTAACAGGGAGAGAGGCCCTGGGTACAGTGGCAATGGTTCCCCTTTGTGAGAGGCCTCTGGCAGTAATGGGACCTGCTGGTAAGGCTGAGCCAGCCTGGGGCCTGGTTACTTGGAGAACAACAGAGCAATTTTGTAAAAAGCTTGTGATTCTCTTGGAAGAGGCTCTTTGAGTAGCCGACAATATTAGATTTCCTAAGAGCACATGATTACAGCAAATGATGTTATTCAAGCTGGAAATAAGTATAAATATATTGTATAAAGTAAACTAATAAGTATCTTTCTTTTCCCTTTTTAGTGTGCTGGGTAAACCAGATTATGTCATTCCCATGAATGAGTTTTTTTTTTCCTTGAATAAGCCATTTCCTAAATAAAGTCTACTGCGGAAGCTCTGTGAGCTCTAGAGCCAGTCTGAGGGGATATGTATTTACTTAGTGAGTACACGGGGGCTTGGGAATGAATCTGTTCACCTGTGCTCCTGGGTGAATGGCAAACAGCAGCCTAATACAGAATCTAAATTCAGTTGAATCAAGATGATCTTAATCCCCCCACCTTCAAAAAAAGTTATTTCTAGAGAAAAACATTAGAATGTTGTTAGGGTCGATATTCCTTATCAGGAAACCTCCTCCTACTTGGAAGAGGTGAAGTTGTAAAATATCACAACCTACTTTAATAGAAATTTGCTTGAGTCTGTAATATCACTGCGCCTCTGTGTTGGTCCAAAGGCATTTTCCACTTACTAACCTGTGCCCGCTTTTGTCTATTTAGGAGGGAACAGGCACTATGGATTGGGGGACCCTGCACACATTCATTGGGGGCGTAAACAAACACTCCACCAGCATTGGGAAGGTGTGGATCACAGTCATCTTTATTTTCCGCGTCATGATCCTTGTGGTTGCTGCCCAAGAAGTATGGGGTGATGAGCAGGAAGACTTTGTCTGCAACACTCTGCAACCTGGATGCAAAAACGTGTGCTACGACCACTTTTTCCCAGTGTCCCACATTCGGCTGTGGGCCCTGCAGCTGATCTTCGTGTCCACCCCAGCGCTACTGGTGGCCATGCACGTGGCATACTACAGGCACGAAACTGCCCGAAAATTCAGACGAGGGGAGAAGAGGAATGAATTCAAAGACATAGAGGACATTAAAAAGCAGAAGGTTCGGATAGAGGGGTCGCTGTGGTGGACGTACACCAGCAGCATCTTTTTCCGAATCATCTTTGAGGCCTCCTTTATGTACGTGTTTTATTTCCTTTACAATGGGTACCACCTGCCCTGGGTGTTGAAATGTGGGATCGAGCCCTGCCCCAATCTCGTTGACTGCTTTATTTCTAGGCCGACAGAGAAAACTGTGTTTACCATTTTTATGATCTCTGCATCTGTGATCTGTATGCTGCTTAATGTGGCCGAATTGTGTTATCTGCTGCTGAAAGTATGTTTCAGGAGATCAAAAAGAGCACAGACGCAAAAAAATCACCCCAACCATGCCCTAAAAGAGAGTAAGCAAAATGAAATGAATGAGCTGATTTCAGATAGTGGCCAAAATGCAATCACGGGTTTTCCAAGTTAAACATTTGCAGGTAAAATGTAGCTGAGTCATAGCAAAACATCTTTCTTCTCCAGAAGGCAATGCCAACCTGAAATTTCCTTCCCTAGGGTGAAGAGTTTGTCTTTATAAATGACTTTCATGGTACATAGATACTTGCATTAACTTTTTGTAGACTACTCATGCCGTTCATATGCAGCATAATCAAGTATGTGGTCCATCTCTGAAAACAAAAGACTGATTGACACTGAGCCTTGAAGTCACTTTGACATGTTGGTTTTACGTGGACTGTCTAACATGGTGGGTACTTCCTGAAATGTTAGTAAGCATTGTTGATAAGGAACAATTATCTAGAAATTGGTTCTTTTATGGGTAAAAGATATTTTTATAGGATTGAATGTTTTTAGTTCTGACTTTGAATTTATATAAAGTATTTTTATAATGACTGGAAAACATACAATGTTAGTTTTAAAATTACACCACAAGTATCTAAATTTTGAACTTAGAAAGGATAAATAATTGTTTTACATTGTCTGTTGGTGAATTTATGAACTGTCATGACACTGTTAAGGTGGAACGTGTTCCCTGCACTATATGTTTTTACTGCTTTCTGAATGTAGAGGAGCAGTATGGAAGGGGGAAGCTTTTTTAAACTAACCTAGTTGCCAATCATTGTGAACAACTGAAAAGTGAGTGTGATTGCGTCAATAAAGCTCGGTCCTGCCTAAGCCTTCGTGTGCATTGTAGTTTCTGCTCCATCCTCCATCACAGCCCTAGTGTGTGACTTGTTGGTCAGGTTGCCTTTGTTAGAGAGGCCACCAGTCACTGAGTGTGGAGGACCTAGGACATCAATGGAGTTCTTGCATCCTCACCACAAATGAGCACAGGCTGAACTTAGTAATCACTGCACCACTATGCACTGACACATTAGCAGGTAGTAGCATTATATTAGCAATCTGCCAGGTGCTCGGCTTGGAGAAGGGTGGGCTGCTTATAGGACACTAGGAAGATGTCTGCTGGGTCGGTTCAGCCTTGATAGGAGGTTCGGGAGGTCTGAAGCAGCCTTCAGGCAAAGCTCACCTCAAAAGACCCATTACCTGAGTCCTTTGGTCCAGTCCGTGGTGACAGCACCACCCACAGCTTCCTATCCATAGATAGGGAACCCGCTGTCTCCCCAGGCATTTCCATAGGCGCCTTTAGTGTGGATGCGGGTGAGTCCAGGTCAGACTGGTCACCTTGGGAGTAACGACACAATGAATGCGACCTCTGTCTACAGGGACATCGCAGCAAACAGTGCACACATGTGACAACTTGGTATGGCATGCTGGTCCCAAAGGACCTTCAGCATCTCCAGAAAAACCAAAGAGTGGTTTTCATTTTCTTCACAGTCTAAAGCAAATCCCAGACATATTACAAACTCAAGTATTTTAGTACCCACCTATAAAAACCAAGGATGTTTTAAAACAAAATCACAAATCCCCAAAAGAAATCTCATCAGTATTCGTCATTCCTAGTTCTCCTGCGATGTTACTTTCTTTTTAAGATGCTGTTTGAATGGCTATCACATGAAACCCTATAAACAGGAAGAGAAATGCCAGGGGCTCTTGGCACAGGCCTGGTAACAACCAGTGTGTGTGGGGGGGGACTTCCCACTACATTCCTTCAGGACTCCACAATTTTCCCTTCTTTCTCTCCTTTTTTAAGTAGCTTTATTGATGTAAATGTGATCTACACAGAAATGCACATATTTAGTGTGTCCAATTTGATGAGTTTGAACCTGGAAAATACCCACGATACCATCACCACGATCAAGTGATACACATATCTATCACCTCCAAAAGTTTCCTGTGTCCCTTTGTTTTTTTGTCACAAAAACATTTGACATGTGATCTAGCCTTATAACACATTTTGAAGTGCACAGTATGTGCTGTTAGTGGCAGGCAGGAGGCTACATAACACAACTACACTTACCAGAAAAACTAAAACTTTAGACCCACTAAATAGCAATTCCCCATTTCCCCAAACCCATCCTCACCCACAGCCCTGGAAACCACTATGAATTCCATGCTTCCATGAGTTCAACTGCTATAGATACCACATGTGTAGTCTAAGTGGAATTCTGCAGCATTTGTCTTTCTATGACTGGCTCATTGCACTTAGCACAGCATCCTCCAAGTTCATCCATTTTATTGAAAATGTCAGCATTTCCTTCTTTAAGGTTGGATGATATTTCATTATATAGATGCACCACATTTTCTTTATTCATTCATCTGCAGTAAGCTATCACCTTCCACCTGCTAGGATGACTATTATTAAAAACAAAACCAGAAGATGAGTGGCTTGGAGGAGAGGGAGAAAGTGGAGCCCTTGCTCAGTGTTAGTGCAGTCCACTATGAAAAATAGCGTGGAAGTTCCTCAAAATATTAAAATAGAATGACCATATGATCTAGCAATCACATTTTGAGGTATATACCCAAAAGAATTGAAGTCAAGATCTCAAGGAGATATTTGCACACTCTCATGTTCAATGCATCACTATTTACAACAACCAAGATATGGAAACAACCCGCCTTTCTCTGTAATTTTCAACCTCTTCCTCTTTTGTTTCTTTCTGGCCTCTAACCTGTCTTGGGCTATCATCGTGTTCCAAGAGTGGAGGGCACCACCTCCTTGTTCTCCAGCCCCCTTCTGGATCTGGGGCCCCCTCACCCCTGAATCCTAGCCTTTATCAGCACAGTGATGTTCTGAACATTGAATCTGATGGCTTCTTCCCAGGTATTATCTTCCTACCACTCTTTGAAAAATCTTTTTCTGGATTCTAAGATACTGCTTGGTTCAACCTCAGGTCTCCTGCCCCACCTCCACCTGCACATCTGTCTCCTGCTCTGGCTTCTCTCCCTCTCTTCTTTCCTCCCTTTGTGAAGTTACCCCTCACCCTACACTCTTCCTTGGCAATCTGGCTTATCTGCACAGTTACTCTATGACATGTTAGCTCCATTTTATGGATTAGGACACTGAGGCTCAGAGAGGTTAAATAACTTACTCAAGGTCACACAGCTGACAAGTAGCAGAGCCAAAATTCACATCAGGCCTGACTGCCTCCAAAGTCAATGACTTCACCACCCTGTTGCTCTGCCTGTTCCAGCGCCATACGTGTTATTGTCCGCTGCTAAGGATCCCACATGCCTATTATCACATTCATCTGCTCACAGCTGCTCACTTTCCCAACCAGCCCCCACCTGCTTCTCTCTCATATTTATAGACTTATCTTTTTTTTTTTTTGAATTTTTTTTTTTCTTTGGCTGGGGCTGGGTCTGAACCCGCCACCTCCAGCGTATGAGGCCGGCGCCCCACTCACTGAGCCAAAGGCACTGCCCTATAGACTTATCTTTTAAAACAAAAACTCAATGCCACCATCATACTAAAACTATAGCAGGTATTCATAATCCCCCAACTGTCCTATAAATGTTTCTTTCTCTTTAAAAAAAAAAATTAAACTTGTTATTTGGGGATAATTGTAGGCGAACATGCAGGCATAAGAAACAATGCAGAGGCTGGGCATGGTGGCTCTCAACTGTAATCCCAACACTTTGGGAGGCAGAAGCAAGAGGATTGCTTGAAGCCAGGAGTTAGAGATCAGCCTGGGCAATATAGCAAGAATTTACAAAAATTTTAAAAATTAGCAGAGCACAGTAACTTGTGCCTATAATCCCAACTACTTGGGAGGCTGAGGCAAGAGAATCACTTGAGCCCAGGAGTTGGGAGTTATAGTAAGCTATGATCATATCACTGCACCCCAGCCTGGGTGACAGAGGAAACCCTGTCTCTACCAAAAAAAAAAAAGACAAAACAAACGCCGCAGAGAGATTTCTGTGCTCTTTGCACAGTTTCCCAGTGGTAATGTCTTACAGAACTATAGTATAAGACCACAACCAGGAAACTGCCATTGCTGCTGTCCAGACAGAGAACATTTCCACCACCGCAATGACCCCTCATGTTTTCCACACCCAGTTCCTTCCCATGCCACCCCAACAACCCCTGCCTAACTCTTGGCCACCACTAATCTGCTCATTATTTCTATAATGTTGTCACTTAGAAAATGTTTTATCATAGGAATCATCCAGTATGTAGTCTTTCGGGGTTGGTTATATGCTGGTTACTTCTCATTTTTGACTTATGTGGATAACATGACATTCCCATTAAAGATCTTCTGGTGAGCAACAGTTTTCATTTCTCTGTGGTACATGCCCAGCTGTCCAATTGCTGGGCCATATGGCAGCTATATTGCTTGTTTTTAAAGAAACTGCCACATTGTTTTCTAGAGTAGCTGCACCAGTTTACATTCCCACCAGCCATAGATGAATGGCAAAGTTTTCCTCATCTCGCTAACATTTGGTACTGTCACTACTTTTTATCTGAGACATTCTGATAGATGTGTTTAACTTGAATTTCCCTAATTACAGTTAACTGAAGTTGAACATCTTTTCATGTGCTTATTTGTCATCTCTACATCCTCTTCCTGTCTTTTGTCTATGTTCTGATGGGATTGTTTGTCTTTCTACTGTTGAGTTTTGAGAGTTGTTTAAACAACATATTCTACGCGCTAGTTTGGATAGATATATGCTTTGCAAATATATATATACTTTTTTACTTGGTGGCATTAATACAAATTAAACACACCTCTGTAGCTTTTCATGTTCTTAACAGACACTTCGCAGAGCAAAGGTTTTTCATTTTAATAAAATACGGTTTGTCACATTTTCTTTAATAGGTTGTGTTTTTGGCATCAAGAATAAGAACTCTTTGCCGAGCTCCAGATCTTAAAGATTTTCTTCCGTAGTTTTCTTCCAAAAGTTTACACTTTACTTTTACATCTATGGCCCATTTTGAGTTAATTTTTATATAAGGTCTGAGACGTCAGTTGGGATTTATTTATTTTTATTTATTTATTTTTTATTTTTTGCCTGTAGACAAATATCAAATTGCTCTAGCATCTTTTGACAAGAAAGGTGACATTTCCTTCACTGAATTGCTTTTGTATCTTTGCCAGAAGCCAATTACACTTGGTTTGTGGGTCTCTTTCTGGATTCTCTTTTTCAATCTGTTAACCTTCCGGTCTGTCTCTCCACCAACACCAATCGGTCTTGATTATTGCAGTTTATAGTAAATCTTGAAATTCTGCCCACTTTATTCTTGTTTTTGCTATTCTAGTACCTTTGTCTTTCTATTACTCGAGTAGATCCATTACATGGGATTATTTTCGAATAATATTGCCTATGTTCATGAAAAATTTTGCTAGGATTTTGATAGAAATGGCATTAAACCTATATATCAATCTGGGGGGAACTGACATCTTTACTCCGTTGGATCTTCCTATCCACAAACACACTTTCGCTATTTATAGCTTCTTCAATTTCTTTCTTTCTTTCTTTTTCCCCTCGGTCCCTTTCATACCTTTATCCCTTTCTTTTTTTAACCAAAAAAGTTTTTCTTATAAAATAAATTTTGGGCAAACATCATATAGCCCTTCTTGATGATTGTTTTCCCAGAGAACAAAATTCAGTAGGGCCCCGTGAGGTAAGGAGCCCCTTTTCCCTAACTCCTTCCTTCTAACAGCTACATCCAGACCAGCTGGTTAGAGACGAAGGTGATGGCAGTGGAGGTAGCATCCCAGCAGCTTGGAGGACCTCATCCTGGAGCCCACGCTTATCAGTGCAATGTTTCCACTGAGCGAGGTCTGAAGTACAGTCAGAACCATCAGGGGGTGGAAAGACCTGGTGGCCATTGACACAACGGCGGCAATGCAACCTAGGAGCAGAGGACCGATTTGTGGTCACTATAGATCCCATCTCTGTGCTGTGTCGGTAGCTTAGAGATAATGGCAGGGACATGGCACCAACCTGTCATGTGTATCACTGAGGCCAGCCTCCTCCAGGATAAACAGCTCCTTCAACTCGCCCAGAGAGAAGTGCCGCTCTACATCCTGCTCCTCATCCACCACACAGCTGCTCAGTGCCTCTTGTGGCTTTGATGCTGGAAGATCTTCTCCTCGATGGTTCCTGCAGACAGCAGGTGGTAGATATAGCAGGTCTTTTGACTATCACACCAGACCCAGGCTATAGCTTGCTCATCATTGGCCGCGTTCCAGCCAGTGTCAAACATGACTAGCCAGTTAGCCCTGAGGTTAAGGCCACAGCCTGCAGCTTCACTGCTCAGTGAAGACAAAGACAGGGCTCGATGGACTATTGAAGGTTCTACAACCGTGGCTCGCTTCTTAATTGGATATTGTGCCATCCAGGTGGACATATAAGTACCTCCGAGCCAGGCAGAGCTTCTCAAAGAGATCCAATGTCTGAGTGTAACTGGACACCAGCACAACTTTGTCACTTCTGCGGCTTTGGGTCACTGCCAGAATATAATCAAAGACCAGCATCTTACCTGACAGCTGGAGCTCTAGGCCCTTAGAGCTATAACCAAGGGAGAATATGTCTAAGGCACCCTCAAAGCTGGCCTCCTCTTCCACGAACTTGTCATAGATTAGAGCTGGATGATTACGAAGCTTCTTTAGCGAGGTGATAGAAGAAAGGGAAGACACACTTACCTTGCCCTCACACAATTCTTTTGCTGGCTTAACTTGTCTCAGAAACCTCTTGTATAACTCAGTCCGAAGGGGCATCAGCCTACAACAAACCACCTCCTCAATCTTCACAGGCAGATATTTAGAAAGAATATCAGATGTCCCCCGTATCAGGCACCTATTCACCATGCTGGCGAACTCCCGCAGTCGCTCCTCTCCTAGCTGCCCCTCTGCCTCACTGGCAACTGCATCTCAACCCTTCAAAACTGGCAGTTCAAAATGCTTCTTGAACTCATGGGCAGTCCCTAGGATGCCTCAATTAACAAAATGTACCAAGATGAAATACTCAAGTAGGTCATTCTGGATGGGGGTCCCAGAGATGAGCACCCCTGACTGGTATTCAAGCCATCCAGAGCCTGGTAAGTCTGATTCTCGGAGTTCTTCAGCCTGTGTCCCTCATCACAGATGACCAGACCAACACTTCCTTTCTGAAGGACTCCAGCATGAAGGCAGAAGGTCTCATAGGAAATGATGAGGATGGGAGAAGGCACTCTGGCTCCATGCTGGTTCATGAAGCCTTCCAGCTTTCTGTCTATCTCATCCTTAGATTCCCCATCGATGGCCAGAGGTTGGATTCTTCCACCAAGCCATTTTCCAACCTCATTGTATCAGTTCTTCACCAGGCTGGAAGGAGATACCACCACTGCCTTATCTATTTCTGGCTTGCACTCTGGACTCTGGTGTAAGAGAGTCCACATCACCATGATGCACTGCAGTGTCTTTCCCAGGCCCATCTCATCAGCCATGATGCAACCATGGTTGCCAGGGATCCACCAACTGGTGACACAGTCCCATAGGAACTTCACTCCCTCTCTCTGATGAGGCCACAAAACCTTACTCAGAATAGGGTCAACAACCACATGGACAAGGACATTTTCCTTGTCAAGCTTCAGCTGGTCATAGGCACTCAGCAGGTGAGGCTTATACAGAACCAAGGCACCTGCCTCAAGGGGGTCATGGAGGGCCTGGTGGACCCCAGCTCTTTTCAGGCCCAATGCTTGAGAGCCCAGAGGACCTTGATAATTTGGAACAGGCACTTTAGAAGGCTTTGATAAAATTCTTTGAATAAATGCTTTATGTTGACTGCTGTTGAGACACGGTGGTCGACTGTTAGCTGACTCAAGGGTTTCCAGAAAGGGGATAGGAAACACTCCTGGATCTGGGTCTCAGTGCTAGATTTCCATTTCTTAGGATTAACTACCCCAGGCTGCCAGTCTTCATCATCTGAGGATCTGGCTTCCAGTTTTCTCTTGGCCAGCTGAGTGGGAACTAAGCTCCTTCTCATCCTGGGTCCAGGAGCATAAAACATCAAGTACCCATTAGCCAAAGGTCAAAGACAGGCAGCAGCTAAGAATCCAGAACCAGAGTCCTCCTGGTCCCAAAGCATGCATTGACAGCCACCAGGACTCTCCGACCCACCAGGCCAGGTCAATCAAACCTCCCACTGAGCTGCCACCACATCACCCATCTCTTCTTCAACTTCCTTCATTGGCATTGTGTAGTTTTCAGCATACAACTCATGTTCTGTTAGATTTACATTTAAGTATTTCATTTTCTTGAAGTGATTGAAAATAGCATTGTATTTTAAGTCACTATCCACATCTTCATTGGTGGTATATAGAAATAAATTTTATTTTTGTTGTTTATATCCTGCAATCTTGGTGAATTCCTTTACTAGCTCTAAGGGATTTTTATAGATTTCTTGGGGTTCTCTGTATAAAAAATTATATCATCTACAAATAGGAAAAGTTTTTATTTCTTTTTTGATTCCTGTGCTTACACATTTTATTTCCTTTTCTTGCCATATCACACTAGCTAGAACTTCCTGCACTGTGAATAATAGGAATTGTAAAAGCAGAGATCCTCATTTTGTTCCTGATTCTAAGTGGAGCTCAGTCTTACAGTACTAGGACTTAGTCCTTTATCATTAAATATAATCTTAGCTATAGTTTTTTTTTTTGTAGATGCTCTTTATTAAGTTCAGGAAGTTTGTCTCTGCTCTTATCCTTTTGAGAGTTTTATGTCATGAATCGGTGTCAAAAAGTTTTGTCAAAAAGTTTTTTGCATTAATTGATAGGATCATGTGATCATCTTCTCTAGCCTGTTAACATAGTGGTTTACATTAAATTTTTTAACAATGAACCACCCTTGCATCCTTGCTTTAACAATGAACCACCCTTGCATCACTTGGTCAAGGTATATATTTCTCTTTGTATATTACTCCATATGTTACTATTTTATGAATAATTTTACATAAAATTACTACAATTACAATTGGTCTGTAGCTGTTTTTTTTTTAATGTGCTGTCTTTGTCCAGTTTTGGTGTCAGTGTAACACTAGAGTCACAAAATTAACTGGGAAATGTTCCCCTTTCTTCTATTTTCTGGAAAATATCATTGAATAGAATTGGTAGTGATTCTTTAAACATTTGGTAGAATTCTCCATCAAAATTCTCTGAGCCTGGATATTTCTTTTTTTGAGGTATTTTTAATTATAAATTCAATTTCCTTAATATAAGAGTAATAGGGCTATTCACAACATCGATTTTATATTGGTTGAGTTATGTTAGTTTGTAGGTTTTGAGAAAATATTCCATTTTTGTCTGAGTTGCAAAAATTATATGTGTTCTTAGTATTTCCTTATTATTGCTTTGATTTCCACAAAGTCTGTAGTGATACATCTTGTTTAATTTCTGATCTTGATTTGTATCTTCTTTCTTTTTTTCTCCTTTGTCAGCCTCCTTAGAGGTTCATTAATTTTATTGCTCTTTTCAAAGAGCCAGCTCTTTGCAGTTTTTGGTTGGGGATGGGTTTGAACCCACAACCTCTGGCATATGGGGCCAGTGCACTACTCCTTTGAGCCACAGGTGCCGCCCTAGAGCCAGGTCTTTGCTTCATTAATTTCCTCCACTCTAGTTTTCAGCATAACTAATTTCTGCTCTTATCTTTATTATTTTCTTCCTTCTGCTTACTTTGGTTTATTTTCCTCTTCTTTCTCTATATTCCTGGAGTGAGAACTTAGATTATTAATTTGAGTCTTCTCTACTTGTGCATGCATTCAGTGCACCATACATGTGCCTATTAATACTCTTTCAGCTGAATTAGCAAATGTATACTAAATCTTGATATGTTGTATTTTTAATTTTCATTTGGTACAATGTATTGGCTCATGATTTATTTAGAAGTATATTTTAGTTTCCAAGTGTACAGACATTTTCTTTTCATCTTTCTGTCCTTGTTTGCTAGTTTGATCATGGTCAGAATATACTCTTTATTATTTCTATTCTTTGAAAAGGTTTGTTTCATGGCTTATGTTTTAAGCATGTCTTTTTATTCTGAGGTTAACATCTGTGGCCTTGCTAAACCTGGGAGACTTCCCTTCCCAGGGCCAGCTAATCCCTAGAAATAGCAAACAACTCCCCTGAGAGTGAGAGTGCAAAGTCATATGCACAAACAAACCCAAACCCCAGACCCAAGCCACCCCCTTTATCAGGCACATTCCTGACAGGCCTCTCACATTCCAGGCCTCTATCCACCTGCCCTAATCACAAGCCAGGTATTAGGCCACTGGGACAACCCCTAAATGCTCCTAAACCTCAGAGCCCACTAATATTGTTCAAACTGGCCAGTCTTAAGCCTGCTAAGCCTTTTCTTGCCTTTCCTATAGAAACCACACTAAAGACTCTTGCCCACATTTTCCCCTCAATGCTATGCCTCCTGACTGCCTCTGGGGCTTTTCCATGCAGCCCTGCATGATGCACTGTGCCACCTACTTCTAGAGAGCTGTAAGTCAAAACCTCTTCCTTCAGAACAGTCATTTCCATGTTTGCATGTCTTACCATACCTGACTAAAACAAACCAGGAGTACATTTTAAAATAGTCCAGAATATGGTTCATCTTGGTGCATGTTCCTTGGGCACTTGCAGAGAATGTATATTCTGCTGTTGTTGGGTAAAGTGCTCTGCAAATGTCAGGTTCTGTTGGTTGATGGGGTTACTAAATTTCATGTCTTTGCTGGTTTTCTGTCTACTTTTTCTACCAGTGGTTGAGAAGAGGTGTTGACATGTCCAACTATACTTGTGAATATGTCTATTTCCCCTCTCAGTTCTATTAGTTTTTTCATCACATCACATGTATGTTTCTGCTCTGTTGTTTGGCACACATACATTTAGGATTGTTACGTCTTCTTAGTGAATTGACAGTTCTTGAATTATATTTTGTCTCTCTCTTTGGTAATATTTTTTGCTCTGAAGTCTGCTTTATCCAATATTAATATAGCCATCACCACTTTCTTTTGATTAATGAGTGTGTGATATGTCTTTTTCCATCCTTTTACTGTCATCTTGCTTATATCATTAAATTTGAAGTGAGTTTCTTGCAGACAGCACATAGTTGCATCATGGTTTCTAGTTCCTTCTGTTGATCTCTTAATTGGTGTATTTAAACCAATTGCATTTAATGTAGCTGTTGATATTTAAATGTGTAAGTCTGTGGTTCTATTTTTTGCTTTCCTTTGTTATGCCTGTTTTTCACTTCTGATTTCTTTTTCCTAGATTTCTGTGGTTTGCTTAAATGATTTTTTAGTATTTTATTTGCATCATGCAGTTCCTTGCTCCCCTTACCCTCTTCCTCAGGGTCACTCTAAGGGCATTTGTGCTTTCCCAATTTCTCCCACTATTTCCAGGACAGAGGAGAGCCTATCTCATCCCATTTGCCCTGGCCCCAGTATGGTCCTTCACATAGTGAGCACCAATAAATGGATGTTGAACCAACTGGGGTTGGAATGTCAATCCTTTTCCTCCTGAATGTGTCGCATGGCTGTGGAGAAAGGAAGAAGGCTCCTTGGCTTCCTTACCGTAGGAGACCCACAGGGTAGCATTCTGGAGCACTGTGAGCAATTTCCGTGAGTGCCAGAACAGTGGTTGCCATGGTTTCTCCCACCCACAAGGAGTACGTAGGTGAATGCTGATGGAGGAACACAGTGGCCTGGCCAAGGCCTTTTCAGGTCATTTGAACAGGGAAAAAAGTTGGCGAAGTAACAGAATGCCTTGAGACCATTCAGATGTCAGAGTGCAGTGGGAAAAACTCAACAAGATGAAGAATTAAATTAACTGTGAAACTATAGACAAGAATCTTTTTAGAGATAATACATGTGCCACAGATAGCAGAGATACTTTCATTAATCAGCCACAGAAACATAAAGGAATAATACTTGTTAACCTAAATTATTTCCAGGTATGATTTATTAGAGAGACCAAAATAATTTATGTCTAGCTTTTTTCTAACCTAACTTTTAAATTTATGAATGCAGGATTAATGTGGCATTTTAAATTATGGCTAGCAGTAAGCTATAAGAAATTATCTCTTTTTATACCACATTGCCCTCATTCATCTCTTAGTAACTTAAGAGATTACTTTCCCATTCAAAACATATTAATACAACCTGAGATGGTCTGTTCTGACTTGTAATCAGTATCTATTTAACTATTCAATGTTGGCTCAGCACCTGTGGCTCAATGGGCTAAGGCACCAGCCACATACACTTGAGCTGGAGAGTTTGAATCCAGCCTGGGCCCGCCAAACAACAATGACAGCTGCAACCAAAAAGTGCCCAGGCATTGTGGTGGGCGCCTATAGTTCCAGCTACTTGGGAGGTGGAGGCAGGAGACTCACTTGAGCCTAGGAATTGGAGGTTGCTGTGAGCTGTGATGCCACAGCACTCTATCCAGGGTGACAAAAAAAAACAAACAAAAAAAACCATTCAATGTTTAGAAAAGGGAAGGCATAAATCCAGAGGAGAATTGATTGTACCTGCTCAACTTTCAGCCCCAAGAGAGATCAATGAATAGTTTTTTAGTCTCTGCTCATAGAAGTGGCTCCCCTACCCAGAACTTATCAAGGACTAATATTTGACTTCAGCACTAATATCAGAGAAATTTACTTGACTAAAAATTTGCCATAACCTCTAATCTACTTACCAGATGCTTGCAATTTTAAGTTCTACCACATTGTGTTTCCTCCCCATACACCACGTTCTCACACAAGCAGAAGACAGACAGCCCTCAACTGGAGGTAGTACTAATGGGCTCAAGATCTTAAGTTTCTCCTGTAGCACATCTCTCAGAATAGTGCTGTCTTAGTCTTCCCGGGCTGTGCTACAGAATACTGCAGACTCAGTGGCTTATAAACAACAGAAATTTATTTCTGACAGTTCTGGAGGCCAGAAGTCCATGAGAAGACTTCTGTAAATTCAGTGTCTGGTGAGGACTGCTTCCTGGCTCACAGGTGAGGCCTTCTTGCTGTGTCTTCACATACAAGAGAGGCAGTGAGCTCTCCGGGATCTCTTTATAAGTTACCTAGGCCATCCCACCTAATGGCCTCCCAAAACCCACCTCCTAACACCTCCACATTGGAGTCAGGATTTCAACATGTGATCTTTGGGGACTATGTGAACATTCAGTCCACTGCAAACACTGGGTCCAGATACAAGATCATGAAGACTAAATTCATAGAAACTTCCACCCATGACTCCCCAAATCTACTAACCCAGAATTTCTGGTCTGACAGCCCAGAAAGCTGAACTTCAACAAACTTCGGACTTGATGGACTCAGCCTCATTCCAGGTCCCCACGGAGCAGGCAAACTCGCCACATGTGGGTGTGCCTGGAATCAGCAGCTGAGGTAATTGCAGATGTTCCTCCCAGGTCCACCCCAGAGGATCTAGTGCAGTTGGTCTGGGGCTGGCCTGGGAATCTGCATTTTCACAAGTTACTCAGGAGATCCTCACCTCCTCCGGCCCTTCAGAAACAGGCCCAGACACGTGCCATTTCACGCAGGTCCCTCGAAAATAGCTGTACCTCTTGGAAATAGCTCCACTCTGGACAAGCATCTGCAACGTGTCACGTTCAGCCACAGGCTGACAAAAACTAGTCTATAAACACTATCAACTGACTCTCTTCAGCCCTGTGGGAGCAAAACAGGAGTTTGTCCTTTCAGCAACTTGTTCATACAGGGGGGACAGAGGCCCTGGGGCCCGCGTTCAGTGCCACCGCCCCGCCCTGCGCGTCTGCGAGCCCAGCTCAGGACTCCCCAGCGCCAGTCCCCAGGGGTCAGATAAGTCGTCCTTTCAAGCACCCTGTGGTCAGCCCGTCCCTCTTCTCACAAAGGAAACCACATTAAAGGCCTCGGATAATGCCTTTAGGATCCACTTTCCGTCTTTATCCTTCAGGCGGATCGGTGTCTGCTCCCTTTGCTGCTGCAGACCTCACTCCTGTCTCTGCCAGCTCCTTAGCTTTGTTCCCTGGGCCTATCTCCTTTCTCCTTTCTTTCAGAATGTTCTCGCTTATCTTCTCTGATACAGACAACAGGTCAGAAGCTCAGCCCATCACACGGGAAAGTGTCCTGACTTGCTCCGGCCCAGGGAGGAGAGGGCGTGGCGCGGGGGGAGAGGGGCGCGCTCGTCCAGCAGAGAGAGTCACTGCCGCACACCCTCTGTAAAGCTGGGGGTAGGGGCCTCCTGCTCCGGCTGTGCCTGTCCCTGTGATGCCTTCCTCCCTCACGCAGAGAACCTCTCCAGTTTGGGGATCGTACTTCCCCGCGTGGGTTCCACGCCCAGGCGGGGTTGGCCGGGGTCTTGCAGCTGAGGAAGCTCGCTGAGACGGCTGAGGGGCTCCACCTATGGCCTAGGGGTGATTAGGGACGGAGTCGAATTCTGGTGCCGCGGACTCTTCCCTGTCACACAGCCCACGGACAGAGGCTCGGCTGCTCTCCAAGGACTTTCTCCAGATGCTGTCTGAAGTCCTGGCCTCAACACCACATCCCAGCACTCAGCCGTAGTGGGGAGGTAGACGACGGCCAGGTCCGAGGTGACCTTCAAGGTTTCACCTGGAGGACGCCAAAGGTCCCCATCCCCCTTCCAGGAGCACCTGCTCCACCTACTACCTGTCTCCTCAGCGCAGAAATTTCTCCTCCAAAGTTCACACCCACGGAATTACCACAAGTGAAAACACATTTTTTGATCCAGTAATCTCAGTTTTGGAAATTTACCCTACAGAAACACTCAAGTGCAGAACGATACCAAAATAAGGATGTGTTTGCCAAACTATTTCTAATAGTAAAACAATGGAAGCGATGTTTACATCCATTGTTTTTTTTTTTTATAATTTTATTGAATCATAATTCTGTACATTGGTGCAATCATAGGGCACGATTCATATATATTCAGAAATGTTTTGATCGTACTGTTACAGATAGCCTTCATGGCATTTTCTTGATCACTATATAAAGA